>JAOEHQ010042552.1:0-12163 GCA_025447715.1 Asclepias incarnata | reverse complement strand
TATAGCTTCTCTGTATAACATCCATTCGCATGTTTATTTCGGTGCATCCCATGTTTCCGCCAAGGTGGGGTGTTACATCAGTGTCCCGCTTGCGTTTTCAATTTCAATTATTTTGACCCTATTAAATCCTAACTATATTTAGTTTTGCCACACAAAATATTAAGATCATGTTGTTGTTGTTTCTCATACCTGTTAGGTATTAGAAATAATATTTATTTTGTTTACATTATTGTTATTGGACATTAGTTTATCGAATTCTAATGATGTGTACATAGAAACTGAAGAGTAAGTGAATAACTTATGGAAACCAATAAACCATTGAAAGTAATCATATGGATCGTAGTGTAATTCTTATCTAATGATAAACTTTTTACATAGTTTAAAGGGCTTCTCGATAGCCCTTTAAAGGTTAGTGGAAATGAAAGATGATAAGCAGAGTCAACTTTGAGGTTTCTTGAAATACAACCAACCGTCTATACAATTTTAACTGAAAATCTTAAATAACTAATAATATCTTGACAATATATTTATTTCTCATAAATCATGTTATTATGTGATTGTTAAAACTAAAAATTAATAAAATAATTTACAATTACAATAATCAATTTACCAATTAAATGGTGTAGTTATACTTTAACTATTATATTTTATATATGTAGTAATTGAATACCATTAAGTGTTATCTTAGTATTTCCTTGTGTACCCACCAATCCATCAACAAACCGTTATCATAACTCATAAGTTACTAGAAGATTACTCGCACAATGCGACGGGGTGATGCGGCGGCGAGACATGAGAGGTGAGTGCAGATTGGTGGTGACCGGATGAAAATATTGTATGTATTTTAAGGATGGGGTATTGTAGGTATTTTAAGTGATGTTATTGAATAACATGAGTATTTTAAAAAATTGAGTGATAATAAATAAGAAAATGTTTTAAAAAAATTGAAAATTAAGACACTTAGCCATTTCATTTATAAGGTAGTATTAATAAGTAATAATATTTATTATCTAAATGTCTCCGTCCAACGGACGGGTATAACCTAGTTCTATTCATTTTTCTTTTTTATCTCTACCTTCGATCTGAATATGTGTATTGATCTCTCTTTTTAGACATATATCATACACATTTATCATCTTTCATTTCGATTAGATTTTTTGAGTTGATCGGAAGAAGCCTATTTACCTCTAGATAAATTTGGTTGTCAATTATTTCACATCTGTTCCGTGCTTAGTGAAATTAATTATCTGTTGATTTTCTGAATTTACTAGTAAAATTCTTATATTTCAAAAAGATGAAATCTTCATTCAATTGCTTTGTATAACATTCCAATTAAATGGATATTGCATTTTGAGTTATAACAAATTAGAATTAGAGTTGTCATCCATCTATTTCATGATTAGTATTTTTTATATTTTTTATTGGAACTACGCTGTCGAATAAAACATGTCTTCATCATTTGAAGGTGAGGAGTGAGGACCTACACTAAACTAGAGTAATCGGTTGTTTTAACTGAGTCTCACTACATCCAACACTAGACAACGAAGGATAAATGTTGAGTTTGTCTGTTGTTGATGCTAAAAAGGGAACATATTTGATATAAATTCTTTGAATTTGAATTATGCTATGACAGACATCCACATCCAGGGATCTAACATTTAAAACCAAAAATACAATATCAAAAAAAATACGTAAAAACAATACTAATAATAATAATTTAAAAAAAAAACATAAAAAGAACAAAACTGTGTATATTCAAGTCATGTCATGAAACCAACAATTCAGCCTGGTAAAATAAAAAGTTCCAAAGCAATCAAAACGAAACCAAGTCGTCATGGAAAAATAAAACGTTCACAAAAGCTGGTTCATACTAATCTCTAAGTTGGGGGGACGACCCTGCAATCCTCCCAAACCAAGACCATAATAGATAAAATTATGTTGCGAAAGCCAAAGCTTAAAATGCAGATCCACAAGCTAGAGTATTATACTGAATCGGTCAATAGAATCATTTAGTGCAATAACCGCTTCTAGTTGTGGGGGGTGTGGCGTGATTCAACATCAGTCGTTCTTACTCCGCCTGGTTCATCATGACAAAAAAAAAAAAAGAAGCAAAAAACAAAGGTTATTAGCTATTCTAATGACAGCACAATTCACTAACCTTAAAAACAATTATCATCTCCCCATTGGGCAATAACAAACATTGGAGGTTAATGATGCAATTTCGATCCATTTACTTATCAATAGTTAGACTCAGGTTTGAGGGAGGTAATCCTTGCACCCAAAAAAAAAAAAAAACTTTATATATCAAACTGTTCAGCTGTTAATACAAGATATGCAAACGTACTAATGCATATCTTCAGTATATAGCTCAAAACATTTATGCATTTATCACCTCCCTTTAAATTTAAATGATTCCGACCTTTTTTTTGTTTATGACAAATTTCACCTATTACTCCATTAGTAATTAAGGCCATGGGCGGTAGTTGAGCGGTGAAGGTTCAGGAATCAGGATTCTTTCAAAGAAGATTCAAGTTCCATCTATAATGAGTAAATGGTAAGATCAAATCATCAAAATAACCTGTTCAGCCCGTAAAAGTAATAAATATTACCCATTTTACCTTTACCAACCCATCTATCATTCCATTATTCACATCTCTATCTTTCTAATATGAGATACAAAAAATCAAGTGAACCACACAGTTCATCATAGTAGTAGGCCTCGCAAAAAAAAAAAATGTAATAGAAAAGAAAAGAAAGCTACCAACCTTCATAAGAACCAGTTGAAGTTGGATTAGCCGCTTGAAAACCTTCTTGTGTACTCCTTGAACCTCGATTAATGCCTTCAGAACCTTCATGAGAACTCCTTGAAGTTCGATCAGCCGCTTCAAAACCTTCATTAGACCTCCTTGAGCCCCGATCTGTCACTTGAAGAGTGCCCTGGTGCTGGCTATCGGCCATATGGCCATATCCCCTTGCACCAGGAGGTGCGAAGTGGTTGATTGCTAATCTGATTCATACGCTTCATCATCATCATCAGAAAGATCATCAAAGGACCGAATGTCAAGCTGGTACCTAAGTATGCCACCAATACCACCAACACCCCTACAAAATTGTGAACCTTCTTGAGATTTGTTTGTCACAAACTCAAGCGTGCATCCAAATTTTTTGTATTCATTAGCAAACCACTCGAGCAATGACAACTTCTCTTGAACTTCCAGCTCAGCATTGGTGTCCGCATCTCTGAAGTTACTCTGATCAGCCTCCTGGTCCTTATTTAAATGCTTTATGACAATTTCACCTGTGGTGCTATTATGATGGTTAGAGTTGCTAAGCGATTATGATTGTGAAATCCGTTATCACCCGGGCAAGACAAATGTTGTTGCCGATGCCTTGAGTAGAAAAGAGAATGTCAAGCCGCGGAGAATTATAGCATTGAGCATCACAATAGGACGTAGTATCCGGGAACGAATCATTGATGCACAAACTCAAGCGGTACTACCGGAAAACTTTGGTAATGAATCTTTGAGCGGGCTAGAGCAACAATTTGATCGAAAAGACGACAACGGGTTATATATGGTTGAAAGGCTTTGGATTCCGAAGAAGGGAAATTGGAGAAATTTCCTTTTGGGTGAAGCACATAGGTCCGCATACTCGGTGCATCCGGGTTCGGACAAGATGTATTTTGACCTAAGAGATCTTTATTGGTGGCCGGGAATGAAGCGCGAAGTAGCACAATATGTAAGCGAATGTCTTATTTGCTCACAAGTCAAAGCCGAACACAAGAAACCTCCCGGGCTCTTAGAACAGCCCGAATTGCCGGAATGGAAATGGGAACGTGTCACAATGGATTTTGTCACTAAACTACCGCGAACTAATAGAGGCAATGACACCATATGGGTGATTGTAGATCGATTGACGAAGTCGGCTCACTTCATTCCCATTCGTGAGTCCGACAAATTTGACACTTTAGCGCGTATTTATATCAAAGAAGTGGTGTCCAAGCATGGAGTGCCCGTCTCCATTATCTCTGATCGCGACCCCCGTTATACCTCTCAATTTTGGCGAGCTTTTCAAAACGCCATGGGTACCAACATCGATATGAGCACCGCTTATCACCCTCAAACCGATGGCCAAAGCGAGAGAACGATTCAAACGCTCGAAGACATGTTAAGAGCTTGTGTCCTAGATTTTGGTGGAAATTGGGAAGCACACTTACCGCTAGTCGAATTCTCCTACAACAACAGTTATCACGCAAGCATACAAATGGCGCCTTTTAGAGCCCTATATGGTAGGAAATGTCGCTCTCCCTTAGCATGGGCGCAAGTTGGTGAAAGCCAACTCATCGGACCCAAAATCGTGGTAGAGACCACCGCTGTGATATCTCAAATCAAAGACAAGCTAAGAATAGCTCGTGAACGACAAAAGAAATACGCCGATGTGAGGCGTAGACCTCTAGAATTCAAAGTTGGTGATTTTGTTTTGCTGAAGGTTTCTCCATGGAAAGGTGTGATACGCTTCATAAAGCGGGGAAAACTTGCACCTAGATACATCGGACCTTTTGAGGTCATGGAACAAATTGGCAAAGTCGCATATCGATTGAAACTTCCTCAAGAACTTGGTGGTGTACACGATGTTTTTCATATTTGCAACTTGAGGAAATGCTTGGCGGATCCATCTCATCATGTGCCTATGGATGAGATCCGAGTAACCGAGAACTAAAAGTTTGTTGAGGAACCGATAGAGATCGTGGATCGTGATATCAAGAAACTCAAAAATAAACAAATTGCACTCGTTAAAGTTAGATGGAACTCGAAGCGCGGAGCCGAATTCACTTGGGAACGAGAGGACTCCTTTCGAATCAAATACCCTCACTTGTTTGCGGGGTAGAACGCGAATCGAATTTCGGGACGAAATTCCTTTAACGGGGGAATGATGTAACAATTGTAAATTTTACCCGTTAACTCTTGTAATCTTTTGACTAACTATTTAAGTTAGTTATATTTATCTAACACAAATTGACTCTATTATGTGCAATTTGGTCTCGATATGGTTTGACTCGATGTTTGGAACGTGTGATAACTAAAACTATAGATTATTTAATCAAGATAACCCGTGGACCGACCCGTGACCCATGACCCATTTGGATATCCTATCCTCCTAACTCTTTCTCTCTTATCTCATTCTCTCATTTTCTTATCTCTTTCTCTTTTACACACGTACACACATATCTCTCTCAAATCTCTACTTTCAATCTTGGATCTATATCTCGTATCTTTATCATTTTTGTTTGTAAGGATCGTTCATCATCACCATCATCTACATATTTGCATGTCTTCAAGGTTACAAGTTCCATTTTGTTACCATTTGCTCAAAAACGGGTTTAATCTTCAAGAGGAGTTTTGGTAAGTTTTCTTTAGCTTAAATTCATCATTTTGTATATGTTATCATGTATTTTGGTCTATTGTAACTAGTTTGTGGTCGATTTGAGCCCAAAATGTATTTTTGGTAATTTAGGGTTCATGAAAGATTTTGGTAAGTTTTGGTGTCTTAGATTGTTTTGATTCGAGTTTAAGTTAGGGGTTTTGTGTTAAATCAGTAGTAGTTAAGTTGTATAGCCTTTGGTAGCAGCGATTTGGGTCAAAAATGATGTTTGATCGAGTTTTAGTTGAAAAGGTTTGGTTTTGGTTCGTGTTCATCATGGTTCCTGCTGCTACTGAACTTGTCCAGGTACCACCGTACGCTACGGTCCCTTATACCGTACGCTACGGTCCTTGTTTCATTTCTGGCGTACGCTACGTTTGGTCTGGCGTACGCTACGCTTCCCTGTGTGTATGCTTGGCGTACAGTACGCTACTTGAAGCGTACTGTACGGTCCTCTGGATCCTTCAATTTCGAAGTTTACGTTCAAACTTCCTGTATTACGCTCACCTTTACGCTCAGATGACACATTCTAGACCACCGTACGCTACGGTCCTATACACCGTACCGTACGGTCCCTCTGTTTAGCTTGGCGTACAGTACGCCCAAGGGTGGCGTACTGTACGGTCTCACTGTTTTCAACTTGGTTAGTTTTCGCGTATTGGTTCTTGGCTCGAGTTATCTTTCACCTGGTCATTCTTTTAACTCGTTGTAGGTCACATTTGGGTTGTTTTGGTAATTCCACATTATGGGTTACTCTCTTTAACGTGAATGTTAACATTGGTTTATCATTACTCACTATTATGTTAGGTTGTGATTACGCGAAGGTTGTTGGACGCTTTTAACTCAGTGTAGCTTGCTATTACTCGATAAGGTGAGTTCGTAGCCCCTACCCGCTTATGGTTTGGGCTGGAAAGTGTACGCCTTGTACTATAGCACTGGTTACGCTAATTATGCTATTACATTTATGACGCTTTTGACGCTATTTACGCTTATGGCGCTATTGTGACACTATTGGGAAGTAACGCCCACATTGATTTGGTACCTATGGGAAGTAACGCCCGTACCAAATTGGGAAGTAACGCCCACTCTAAATAGGTACTCTAGGGGAAGTAGCGCCCGTACCAATGTCTCTATGAATTTGAACGGTTGATGGTTTAACGTTTTGATGTGATTGCTCTAGATAACTGACGCCTCTTTATTGCTCATATTTCACCTATTGGTGACATGTACTCAATCTGTGGATTTGTGTGTACGCTATCTCTATGAACAACTTGTATGTGTTTCGTATCAACTGGTGCACTGTAAGTGTATCTCTTAGCCACTTTTGATGACTCTAGACTCGATACGATTATCTGTTGTTTATTCCTACGAACTCACCAACCTAGTGTTGACACTTGTAAGTACACTTTTCAGGTAACCAGGTGATTCCACGTGCTAACTGATTGATGGATGCTAGTGTGGATTGGATCGAGGATGCGC
The DNA here is from genome assembly GCA_025447715.1 of Asclepias incarnata. Lineage (NCBI taxonomy): Eukaryota > Viridiplantae > Streptophyta > Magnoliopsida > Gentianales > Apocynaceae > Asclepias > Asclepias incarnata. The sequence continues at coordinate 5,263 of JAOEHQ010042552.1, read as the reverse complement.
GCGCATATTTTGGCAACATGGTATCTAGGGATTATGCGCATTTTGGCGCTCCCTTGATTAGACTTATTATTCGCAGGCTAAGGCCTTGTATGAACCCTTCCTGTGGGGTTTTAGCGTTGGTAATCACGCACTAGTTTTGCATTGTAAACTCTTTTGAGCTAAATGATGTACTTGAATCTTACACTGTTATCTATGTAATCTGGATTTCGCTTGTAAATCCTTTCATTTATCGTTTCTCTATGCAATATCCATGTCATGCTGTGCTTAATGTGGCATCCCGAATATTCCGCCTTGTTGGGGTGTTACAATAAGTTAGATAAAATAAAAGGTAAAAAATAAAAAGTAAAAAACGTAAAAAAAAAATTAAATTGCAGGATTCGTCCCTGTGGTTTACCCATTTTCGTAGATCACATCCCTGTTTAGGAGAAAAAGATTAATGTGCCCTCACGTGAGGGGCACGTGATCTAATTTAACGGACAAAAATTGACGCCATCAGCCACAAGGATGTAACATGAACAAGTTTGAGTAGTTTAGGTGTATTTCATTAAAAATCTTACGCAGGGATGTAAACCATGAAAATGGGTAAACCATAAGGACGGATCCTGCAATTAACTCTTTTTATTAATTCATTCTCACCTCAATAGGAGACTTTTTACGCTCTCATTTGTGAGTATACGAGTGGTTTATGCCCCGCGCGTTGCCACGGATATCTTTTTTTAAACCTAAAAGCAGTTGATCATAATATATTGTCTATATTACATCAAAAAATGACAATTTGATAATAATGATATAATGTTACGTACTAACATAAGATATAATAATACTTCTGTTAATGCAAATAACAATAACGATAATGTAATATGTTGCCAATACTTACATTAATTAAAACAATGATACCTTGATAATAGTTGTCATATATCTCACTATACATGATATAACAATATAACATATAATAATTGGCAAAACCAAAATTATGAGAAAAAAAATCAAAAATAAACCTAAAGTTAGATATAGTTAATTATATAAAACAAATAACCAATAAAAAGTAAATATTATCTAAAAACATGATTTAAATAGAAAAGGTTAAAACAAAACAAAACCAAACCAAAAAAAAAAACAAAAAAAGCTAAAACTCAAAGTTTTGTAAAAGAAAAAAAAATAAAGATTAGTTTAAAACATGACCCAAAAATTAAATTAAATTAAATATATATATATATATATATAACTCTAGGTAAAAGCATGATCCAAAAAGAAAAAAAAATTAAAACCAACATGATCGTTAAAAATTAAATATACAGCTTCACTATATGCCCGAATTGGAATTGTAATAGTAGGTAATGTAATATTATTTATTTATTAACCAAAAAATTATAATTTGATAAAAATTATATAATGTTACCTACAAACGTAATATATAACAATACTTTTATTCATGCCTAACAACACTTCGATAACGATAATATAATGTGTTACCAATAGTTACATTAAAAAAATAATGATACTTTAATAATAGTTATATAATATTTTACCATGTGAGATAACAATATAACATATGATAATTGACAAAACCTAAATTATGAAGAAAAAAACCCCATAAATAGAAGGCGAACCCAAAATTAGATATAGTTAATTATATAAAGCAAACAACAAATGAAAACTAAACAGTAGTTAAAATCATTCATTTAAAGTATGACCCGAAAATGTAAAAAAAAATATCAAACTCTCGGTAAAAGTATGACCCAAAAAAGAACAAAATTAACACTGACATGATCGCTAAAAGTTAAATATAAGTAACTGTAGAAAACAAAAAACAAATAAGAAATGAACATTAGATAAAAGCATAACAAAAAAAAATAACCTTAAAAAAACAAAGAAAAAAAAAATAAGCAAACAACTTAACAGGCAACTGTGCAGCAGTCTGCCTGCTAGGTTGAATCACTGTTCGATTCTCCTCACATGCACCCTTGTTTGAAATTGTAAATAGGGGAATATATTATAAAAATGATTCTTTTATGACTTGCACGTGTAAGTGTTAACGTAGAAGTTATGATAGCAAGAAGTCAAGAACGATAAACCTACCACAAGAATGAAATAGTTACGATTGTTTATTTCAAAAATGAAAACCCGTATTTTGAAACCACCTAATAGGCATGAACAAAAATCCCAAAATACCGAATCGATACCAGTACCGATGGGTTTCAGTATCGGTTTTGGTAGGTTCTCACTTTGGATTATTTTCGGTATGATCCTAAGCGAGTAATCGGTACGTTACTGGTTCGGTACGATTCCGGTACCGATATCATCATTCCCAAACGAGGAACTTTTACTTTGCCCAAAATAATGACACCTCCCATTCTAGACTTAGTGAGGTTATACCTATCTATAAGAACAAGGGGGACGTGCAGAGTTGTAGCAACTATAGGGGTATAAAACTCCTAAGTCACACCATGAAGCTATGGGAGAGAGTGATCGAGATGAGGCTTAGGAAGGTTACGAGGGTGGCAGAGAACCAATTTGGTTTTATGCCAGGGAGGTCGACGATGGAGGCTATTCACATCATCAGAAGCCTTATGGAGAAGTTTAGAGAAAGACAAAAGGCACTACATTGTGCCTTCCTAGACTTGGAAAAAGCTTACGATAGGGTACCACGGGAGCTGATTTGGAGGACGCTTCAAGCGAAAGGAGTTACTGGGAGATACATTAGTGTTATCAGAGATATGTATGATAGGGCGAGGACCGGTGTTCGAACCCCTGTGGGGAACACAGAGCTTTTCTCGGTAGGAATGGGCCTACACCAGGGTTCGGCGCTTAGCCCTTATCTTTTTACCTTGATCTTAGACGAGTTGTCGAGTGGACTACAGGAAGAACTACCGTGGTGCCTGATTTTTGCCGATGACATAGCGCTTATTTCGAGATCGACGGAGGAGTTAAACCTTAGGCTAGAGAAATGGAGAAGAGCCCTTGAAGACAATGGCCTGTGCGTGAGCCGAGAGAAGACAGAATACCTGCGATGTGACTTTGATAGGCGTGAGATAAGACGAATTGGGGATGAGGATATTCGCATTGGAGAACGAATATTGTGCCCAAAGGAGTCTTTTAGATACCTAGGATCGGTGATACACAAATCGGGGGAGATAGACGAAGACGTGACACATCGGATCCAAGCCGGGTGGATGAAGTGGAGAGCAGCTACTGGAGTCATGTGCGACAAGAGAATCCCGCTAAAACTGAAAGGGAAGTTCTACAGAGTGGCTATTAGACCGGCTATGTTATACGGTTCGGAATGCTGGCCGATGAAGAAAACCCATGCATCCCGGGTGGAGGTGGCGGAGATGAGGATGCTAAGATGGACTTGCGGGAAGACCCTATCAGACAGGATCCCCACAGGAGTTTTTAGAGCCGAACTTGAAGTAGGGACCATCATTAACAAGCTAAGAGAAGGACGTTTGAGATGGTTTGGCCATGTTAGGAGAAGAGACCAAACAGCACCACTAAGGAGGGCGGAATCTATTCACGTTGACGGCATACGAAGAAGGGGAAGGCCTAAGATGAGATGGGAGGAGCGAATAGCGAAGGACCTAAAAGAGCTTGGCTTGCGGGAGGACTTGGCGTTGGATAGGACTGCATGGAGAACTAGGATTAGAGTAGAGGATTAGGTTAGGGTAGGATATTGTGTGACTAAGATAGACACCTTTTCCCATATTGTCTTGCCCAGGGATGTTAGTGATGGTTGGTCAAGAGTTGTGGGCTTAACGAAGGTAACTCGAAGCTACAGTGGGCTCGGATCCGACAGGATAAGAGGGAGGCTGACGGAGGTGGAAGGACAAAATTCCGAACGCGCCAAAGGAGCTTCCTGCCGGAGGACGTGGACCAATGAGTGAAAGGCATATGGGGATAGGTTTTTGTAGACTTTTTATATAGACTTTTATCTTAGACTTTGGTTCTCTGTGACCTCTGTAGTGGTTTTGGCCTTGAGTCTCGATAGGCCTAAACCGAGGGGGGAGGTTACTCTAGCGTCTAATGCCCCCAAAAATGCGTTGTCTGTCGGAGGACATGACCAATGAGAGTTTAGCTAGAGGACTAGGTGTCTAGGTTTAGTTTAGTGGTTTGGAGAATTATGTGAGAGGATATGGAGTAGGCTAGTTAGGAGGCCTTAGGACTAGGAGTTAGGTTTTATGTGTATTTTTTGTCTGTTTAATATGTTCAATATGGCTTCTTTTGTATATGTATTGTCGAACTTGTGCTAAGGTATTGACAGGTCGCATATTTGCTACTCTTCCCCACTCTCAAGGTACCGGACTCAGCAGACAAGTATATTCTCTTATGATCTTCTAGACTAAACTGACAGGTATGGTATCTAAACACTCACTCTTGCCTACTTTTACATCTTGATGGCCGGAGGTCCTTATGAAAGCAGTCTCTCTACCTCGGGGTTGAGGTAAGACTGTCTACAGCTCACCTCCTCCATACCCCGCGCAGGGATTGGGTCCTGTTGTTGTTGTTGTTGTACCTTTGAGTTTGTAAGTATAAATTAGCAGTATGAAAAGGTTAATCATAGGGAAGTGATCCTTACACAAAACATTTTTGTCACACAAAAATATATGCATCATATGGTTGTACTATACAGCTATATAATGCATACAATTTTGTATATGGCAAAAATATTTTGTGTAGGAATCATTACCCTTAATCATATGCCTATACATTTTTAATTTTTTTATTAGCCATATAATTGTTTTGAATCTATTTAAACTAACTAAATGCATCATATTTTTTAAACGCAGTGTAGGGTTAGCCGTTACACATGAGTTCGGTGGGCCGGTGGGGTCGGTACTTCTACAGCTATAATGCAATCTTCATGTATGTTGTAAAGCCAAATGGAATAATAGGCTCGCTTTGCATGATTCCATTCGTTTCTTCATGTATGTTGTAAAGCATACCAATAATTTCAAATTGATGCTTTAACTATATCTTTTCACATATTTAGTCCATCAAATATATATTTAATCCTTATCCTTAGGTAACACACAAATAGTATAAGTCAATGATTTATAAATATTTAAACAACTAATAAAAACAATTGAATATTTTGTTTACATATAAAACACTTTGTATTATATTAATGTTATGCCTGGATTTTTTATCTTAAAATCATTGTGTAATAACTGTAGGAATATGATCACGTAAAAATAAACGTATGTCCGGAAAGTATTTAAGCCTACGGGGTCACACGTCTCGACACAAATGTATTTGTTATTAATTA
>JAOEHQ010042541.1:0-12166 GCA_025447715.1 Asclepias incarnata | reverse complement strand
TACAAAACATATATATATATATATATATATATATATGTGTGTGTGTGTGTGTGTGTGTGTGTGTGTGTGTGTGTGTGTGTTATATTAGCAACTAAGTTATAATCGGTTTCTAGCTAGCCGTTTTATGGTAAATGTGATACGAACACACCTTTAATCGAAGCGAGAAAATCTTGATCGGAAATATGTTTCTCAAGTGTCTTATTGGAAAGTTTCTCCCATTTCTCAACCAATTGGTTATGAGTAATTATGTTCTTGTGTGGCCGAAGATACAATGTTTTGTTCAACGTACGAGGATCGTCAACAGTCTTAATTGTGTATGTTGCAACATCGTCTTCATCCATAAAAACAACTGCATTTTAAAAGAGCTTAAGCACAAGTACAGATTGATAATTATATATATGATATAAAAAACTACAATATATATAATATGATATGTACCTTTACGATTTCCATCACCATAAATAGACACTTTGTCCTTAGGTGGTAAGAGGGTGTTCAGCTGGGAAAGGTTGGGAACAAAGTAACCTGCTAAAAGACTTGCAGAAAAGTAAGTGTGTGGAATGTTAGCATCTTCAATGGCTTTTCGAATGATCATTTTGTCGCCGAATGTTTCCTTACCCCATTCAAGTGAGTTGCTCACACGAGAAGGATCAATCCCAAACTCCGAAGGAAAGAATCGCTGTGACGTCAAAAAAAAAAATGTTGCAAAAGATTACATTTAGAAACTATGAACTTTCGAGGCAAATTAAAAAAAATGATGTTTTAACATATAATTACTTGTAGTAGTATTAATTAAATACGTACCTTGATGTTTCCAGCTTCTTTGATGGCATCAATAAGCTTAAGTTGAAGCAGAATATTATGTGACCTGAATTGGACACCTGACATAGTGCATATCACGACATCAACTTGTTTGACGGCAAGGGCGGTTCTATTGAGTGTTAACATAGGTTCACGGATCTAGGTTATATTGGAAATTTTTTTAACAAGCATATGGAAAATTACATTTGGACACATGTTATTTAAAGATTTAGACCTAGGTAAATTATAAAATAAACATTTTTAAGCATTTAAAATCGATGAATTGTAATTGGACACACGTGATTTTTAATCCTAGATCCGCCACTGTTTGACGGCATCCACAAGGCTCCGATGATCATTAAACGAACCCTCAATCAAGTGAGCTAGCTCCTTGTTTCTTGAACGACGGCAACATTTGAAGCTTTTCGATTTCATAACCAAGCTCTCGACGCATAAGGACATAAGTTGGGTGACCTTGAGCCAAACTAGCCTTCACTATTCTCTTGCCAATAATGTACCCTGTGCCACCAACTACCAAAATCTTGCTCTTGATCGACATTTTCTCAAGTATATATGTGATTTTTTGGAAAAGTACGTTAATGAAATGTTTTTGGATTTTGAGATGATATGTATTTATTTTCACAAGATTATATATAGTAGTGGATCGAACTAGAATAGATAACCTGGCTAGCTGGGATATATGCATGCATGCATGTACGTGGTCCTAGATTTAGTGCCGTTGATATTCGTAAGTGAGACCTTCGTCTTGTTTTATAGTGACGGCCGCCGGTTAATTTGTTTATGAAGAAGATGTTGGAACCATATTAAATGTGACCGTCACTGATCGTTTATCATTCGTGATATGATAATTGACAATTACTGAAATTCCTATGTCTGGTAAATATACGATGGGCGTATTTACCATTATAGACATATTATAGGGTTTCCCATTAGGTGGTTGGAACTTTAAGGATAGACAAAACACACACTTAAACACCTAAGGACTAAAAGTGTAAATACTACTAATATAAATACTCTCTCCGTCCCATTATATGTGTCATGTTTTTACTTTTCAAAGTCTTTCTTTTAAAACTTTGACCTTAAATATTTTTATTTGTGTTATATAATATTTGATGAAAATTATACCAATGAAAACACATTTATAACCCAATCCATTCATATAGTTTTCATCAAATATTATATAACACAAATAAAAATATTTAAGGTCAAAGTTTTAAAAGATAGACTTTGAAAAGTCAAAACAAGACACATATGATGAGACGGAGGGAGTAGTATTTATTAATAACCTAAATGACTAATCTTTATCATTATTATTAAAAACTTGTGTGTGTTTTGCTTTCAATACCATCGGCCTCATACTGCCGATCACTTACTCCCATCATAATTTCTCCACCTTAATTTGGGAACCCGGATCTCTATGGCTAATTATATGTTTAACACTTCATCAGGATCTTCGGGTATGTAATCTTTAATCATGTTTTCATTATTTATATTTATACGAATCATATTATTTTATTCCAACAGAAGACATACGAACAATGACACATGGGTCGAAAAATTCGGAGTTAGTTGAGTGAAGTTCAACTCTCATGATACATGGGTCGAAAAATTCGTGATCCTTATTAATCTTATGCTAAAGTAATAGGTTTCAATACAAGTATATATTGAAAAAAACTAAAAATTAATATTTCCCCATCCCATGAGTCACTTTGGAACTAGCATACATGTTTAGAAAAATCACCAATAGGATGTCATCTTTATTGTTTGGAAATATTTTGAATAGTCAAAACTTGATACATAGTTATAAATAATTACAACATTTTTTCATTAAAATTTTTATTATAATTAGTGAATGAAATATAAAACAATAAAAATGCATGATTAAATAAATCAATAAGATTATTTCATTTAAAAAACAAATAACACAACTACTCAGGACCTTTTCCACATTTATTATAAACTAGAAGCAAATTAACAAAACTGTAAATTTTAATTAGCTTATATAACATATATTATAAAATAATTTATCACTGTATTTTTTTTATGTGTTAGTTTGATACTAAATATAAAATAAGTTATATGAATCCCTACATCTCGCACGAATATTAAAACTAGTTTATATTCAAAATATGATATATCAAAACCTTCAAATTGAACAAAGATTGTATTGAGACATATTTTTACTTTTATTTTTGAAGGGTGTGAATTACCCGCGAATGTTGGAAAGTCTAGCATACGTTGTCTTAACCGAGTCCGCACTAGAGAGCCCCCTCGCAAAATAGATCCCCAATTTAACTCAATGAGAAACCCGGGAAAACTCATTTAGGCCCACCATAGGTGGAAATAAAATACTCGTGGTCACCCCCAAATATGTTCAGGGAAAGATTCAAATCTGACACCTCTTGTGAGGAAACAAGCATCCTTGCCACTAGACCATTTGGTAGTGGTTGGATCGAGACATCTATATGTAAACTAGCATTCAAATACTAGAATTTCATATACTTAAACAAACAAATAGAAGCAGTACGATCCTTCTATCATGATGATTGAGCTGAATTCTTCGAACAAAAAAACACAAATAATGTTGTACATCACTTCCAAGTCATCAGCAATAAAAGAATACGATTATAAAGATTCACATAAACGGTTTCTAGAATAAAACTGAAGGTGTATAGTTATGAAACAATGTTATATATTCCTGCTTCATCCTCGTAACATCCTCTAATGGATATCTGGCAACTATCACCTTTACTCTCATAGATAATTAAAAAGTGTCCTAATAGCATTTACCATGGTTATAAGCTCAAAGACCCTCAGCGGCTCAGCATGTCTAAGGTGATTGGCTCTGTATTGGGTGTGACATTTATTCAAAAGATGGAGACAAGCATTCATCAACCATATCGACGAGATTAGGATTTTCCAGAGCAGCAGCAACCCGTTCCTTATCGTTCAATTGCTTGTTCACTGTATACCACAAGGGAGTTAGAATAAAAAAATAATATGAAACTCAACGTTTCATCCAATCTACAGAATTAGATCTTAAATGACATTCTATCATCAAAAACCTTAAAGCTGCCTGCTAACTTATCGGGATATAGAAATGGCAAAAAAAAAATGATGTATTTCATGTTGCATTACAGTATTACACAGGGTCTCGGAAGAAAAAAAGAAAAAAAAAAGGTGCAAGCAAAAATAGGGGTGAATTTGTGAATCCAATTTACATGTAAGGCCCTAAGGCATACATAGGATGCAACTTAAGACCTCAAACTAAAAAAAAAAAAAATGAAAGGTAAAAAGATTTACACATATAGGCTTTTATCATATTCTGGATGACGTATTAAGAATTTCAGTTTCAATAGTTATAATTTTCAGAAAAGATTTTAATCGACGTAGGTTTTAAAAGTCATCTGGAAGAAACATTTTTTGAAGTCATGTTTGTTATAGTTTCAGTTCAATAGTTATAATTTCAGTTTCAATAGTTATAACTTGAAGCCATGTTTTTAGTTGTATAAACATTTTTTCCCGAAAATCAAGTAGAACACTATATCTCACCACCCTTTCCTATTTACACATTTGAATGGAAGAGCCTTAGCGTGTTGTGTGTGTGTGAGAGAGAGAGAGAGGAGGGGAGAGAAAGTGACCTGCATCTTCAGTTGCATGAGTCCCGGGAGCCACCTTGATGTCAACCTAAAGAGACGAATATTTTCATAACATTAGTATTTAGCATCACGGGCATACAAAAAGATTAAAAGTTCAATAAGAATATCATCAAAATCAAATCTGACATGGAATATAAGTAACAATGAAACCTTATATAGATGAAATAAGACGCAAGTTAAGTTTCCAATAGATGAATAATAGGTTACAACCTTCAACCTAAATACTTTTATAAAACAAATACTGTATTCAAATCCACCAGACAAAATTATGAAAGTATAAGCAAGTCTATGTTCTAACTTTTTATGTAACTCATCTCCCAGAAACATTCTTTTATCAGGGCTTGAGGGTGAGGGCAAACTACATTAAACATTTAAACATTAGGCGAATATGGTCTGATTTAAATTACCTTTCTATTCATGTTCATTGAGAATAGCAACTTTTCTTATTTGGCATTTCCTCTATCATGTTTTGTCTTTTATCAACTCGATAATCCAAATTCCTTGCCCATGGACATATTGTCATTGTGATGAATAAAATGATGATACTGAGTTACTGACTTCAGTCCACAATGTTCTCATTTGTCATTTTTGAAGGGTCCTTAAGATGTTTGGTTGATAGTTAAACATGCCTCTTGAACTATGGCAGTATGGCCACACTAAAATGAATAATAGCAAGGAAACACATGGCATATCTTGCGAGAGAACTCACTCTATTTCATCTTTACTTTATCTGGCTTATGTCAAAACTTGTACAATGAAAATAAACATACGCAATTACCTACGCTTAACTTTCTTAATTCCAATGATTGACACCTCTTCTTCTGCTAATTACATCCACTAACCTCTGTTGGTTCTATGTTTGCTTACAACTTATAACTTTCAAATTCTATATGCTTAATAAAGAGGTTAACATTAACAAAGGATTAGAATTCTACCGCATCAAGTCAAAACCAAATATGAAATATCAAACCCAATGTATTCAGCAGCACCATGTACATTAATCAAAACAATAGCAAATCAAGTAAATGCAGTCTTGAAAACTTTACAAACGAAAACTTGTTACCAGACGAGAAAACGGTAACTAGGGTGTAAGTCAACTTACAAAGTTCCAAAGCTAAGAATCAGATATCATTATTTCATGAAGCAATACCTTAAAACGAGAAGGCAGGCTGCGCATAAGTTTAACCCGCAAACAAAGCCCAATAACAGTTGCCATACTGCAATGCTCAACCGTCGGTGTAAACGTGACCCTGAACAAAAATAACTAAGCTTCGTTACAAATTCCGTAAAGCAAAATCAGCATGTAAAAAAGGCAAAAAAGAAAATGCACTTACCGAACATAGCCACGCTTATCATCTACTTCAATAGCATCCTCTGTAATGACTTTCAACTCCTCTAAAGAATAAGGATGTTCAGGGTCTTTTATATCTCTAATATGATGTAACAACACGCTAAGGACTCACGTAAAGACGGTATTATAATCTTAGCTAATAAATACATAGAAAAATTGCATTGCATATATATATAGTGTATATAATAATGAAAGAAGAAATACAAACACGATTAAAAGGATATCAAATATTTCAAGTTGGTCAATGAGTTCAGCTGCATATTCATCGAAACCGCTATCACCGGGTCTAGTTCGAGCCGGACGTTCTTTCTTTTGGTATACAACCGGGTTTGCATTGATTAAGGCTGGTGCCATTCGTATATAGACTTACTGCTACTATTATAATTATATATGTACCAAGATTATATAACCTTTATATCTGAAATCAAATAAATAAACTCAGAATCAGAAAGTTACAACAAATAATATAAGAGTAATGATATATTCGACAAATTTGTTAGGTCCAAAAATCTGGTGCTTATCATGGATTCCACTCATTCTCTTTTAATCTTAACCTTTGATTGGGTCAGCACCAGATTTTTGTAGGTCTACCAAATTAACCATATTTATCAATTTTCATAATATTTAAAGATTAAACCAATAAAGGTTTTTAATTAGGGTTTAATCAACAGCAACAAAAATAAAAATAAATGAAGATATAAAAAAATTAGGTTAATAGAGAAACCTGATTGAATACAAGAAATGAATTTGATTTGATCGAGTGCTCTTGAAACTTCGAATTGAAAATCCTCCACCTCCCTTTTTATTTATTTATTTTATTTATTTTATTGAATGAATTGAAAGGCGGCGATTATATGAGCGTATAGTTATCCGAAGAATAATTACGCGGTTAAAAGGATTTTTAATCACTAATTTAGGGTGACAAAATTTGTCATTAAAGAAAAAAAAAATACTTTTATACAATTTCCTAATGAAAAATAAGGTATAAATAAATTGTCCATGCTTATAATAAACCTAATTCAAACACCCTTTAAGTTGGGAATATAATTATTATTTTTTTCCTTCTAATTAAGTCATTACTCTCATAACTTTGAAAACCTATGATTAACGTGTACAAACTTACATAACTTTTAATGTAGTTCATCTAATACTATAAAATTTTTAAAAGAGTAAGATTATTAAAATAAATGAATTTAAAGCGAAGTTGATAATTTAAAACTAATTGACTAATACAATGACCAAATAATAAACAAAATTTCTGAAAAATTACGTTATACTCTGATGATTTTAACCTTAATATCCTTGATTTGTTCATTTACGTTTACTATTTCACATAACTCCTCTTTTGATAATAAGTTTTTCAACTAATTCGTAATATTGTATGAAATTAAAAAGAAATCTTTATTGATAGGCGGAAAAAGGAATACTTCTATTTTTTTTTTTTAAATGGACTGAACAAGATTTGGGGATGAAATACTTCAATTTCATCATCAAGAAGTTGGTTCCAAATGGTAAGTAACTAAGCATCATTATAATCAAAGGTAGATCAATGGTTTTTATGATTTTGACCTAAAATGAAGAAAAACGATGATTATGAGGGTTGGGTGGTGATTTTGAATAAAATAAAAGTGGGTTATCTTCTTCTTTTTTTTTTAAACTGCAATATATTATAAATAAAATAACATCTAGCAAAATACTAGATGTTACAGAAAGTTACAGTTACAATTACAATTACATTTATCTAGGATAAAAACAAAATGAAACAACGATCCTAGATACTTCTTGAAACTTAAACTGCGAGGTGAACAAAGAGGATGAAAAAAACTCTTGTCAATTACCATAACGAGACACGAGAAAAATATACAAGTTGGAAATCATTGAATGTTATTAAGTGCGTGGAAATCATTTATTGAAGTTTATGGAAGATTATGGTTGGAATGTTAATTTTTCTTATAAACATTATTATATAAAAGTTGGATTTTGATTATTAAAAAAATAATAAAAAATAGGGAGTTAACCCATGATTTTGTTACTTTACGAGAGTTCATTAGATCATATTGTTCATGATTAAATTGGTATTAAGGTTGGTAAATTGATAGATGTAATTATGAATTAAGTAGGATTGTTGATAGTTTGACTTTTAAAAATCATATTAGTTAAAGTGTAAAATATGATAAAATTCCGTTCAAAAAATATGATAAAATTAGGTTAAAACATTTTGTTAAGCGATTATATGATGTTTGTTTATGTGCTAAGGACTTGAAGATGTTTGGGTGCGAATTTGAGTTGTCAAGTCAAAAAGGTAATACAGGGGTTAAACAAATGGTTGATCATATGAAATCAGAGCATACCCGTGTAAGAGGTTTTGTATGATCATGAAGATGAGATCGTTATAACTTATAAGTGGGTTGAAATATTATTGTTGTTATTTTTTTGTTTATGTATACATGTTATATATGCTTATTTTGTATGTAATATATGAAAGGCTGAAATATATATAAGACAGGATAGATTCATTACAAGCTGATAACAGTGGGTTGGATATATAGGCTGATAATAATGGGTTGTATATATGCATTAAGTATTATACTTACTTTTTAAGATGTTATGACTGTAGGTGCAAGTGAGTCAGGTACTAAAGGCGACCAAACGGATCGAACAGGCGTCGTGAAGATGTAGACATGGATGTGCACTTGCCAAAGGTATATATAAATGTTCTCTCTTAAACTTCAAATCAAATAGTACTTGAATAGCACCGATGCAATGCGTGGGATTTGATGATTTCTCAAAAATATTTAAATTTCGATATAAATCAAATATAAGTTAAAATTCATAAATTTCATTAGTATATGTAGCTAAGGGTGATAGCGGTCGTCTGTGTACTTCACTGACCGTTGGCTTTGGGTTATCTAACATACATGTATATTTAAATTGTGTTTTTTATTTGTTGGTGAAATGTTTAAAGATGGAAATATTTGACCAAAATTATTTGCATTTGTTAGGGAGGATATAACAGTAATATCGCAGTTCTTAAAAAAAATCAAAATTAAGACCTTTCCTCAAATGTTTTATAATATAGTAGAGATAAATTAACGTACAAAAATTTTGTATTTACTTTTAATCTTATGGTTAATTTAATTTAATTTGTTAAATAATTTTACTTACAGTAAAGCATTAATTTTTTTGTAAATTATCCTCAACCCAATATTAACTTAATTTTACAATCGAAATACGTGCGAATGACAATTTGGTTTTCATGTTGCCGTGTGGGTATGTGACGGACGGTTATAAACGTTTGTCATCTAACACTTTAAACCATTTGTAACTCATTACACCATCATTTACCAAAAGTACACCTCCGTTAGCACCATCTTTTCATCATTACCGCTACATTTTCTTTTACCTCAGAATACATCACCTTCAAATTAGAATATAATTACCTTTTTCTTAAATTTTTATTTTATTTTATTTTATTTCAAGCATGGTTTAAATCGGAATATAACTAATTTTTTCTTAAGTTATTTTTCCCCCTAAATAGCTCATTATTCTTTTAGTTTTGAAAAACCTATGATCAACAATTCAACATGTACAAACTTACATAACTTTTAATATAATTCAGTTATTATTTTAAAATCATAAAAGATTAAGATTGAATGAAACGGTTGTTTCATACAGGAAGAAAATTTGAGCAAATTCAGGGTGGGTACTATCGATCATCATGTCACTAGTCCATTACACACGTTATGTTTGTTCGTTTGTCGCAAATGTCATTTTCGTAAACCACTTGCTTACAATTGTATTTTCCCTTTCATTTAGCATACCCACTTTACTAGTGTCATCCCTACAAAATTATTTGCCTATAAAAGAGGATCTCAGTACAACATTTTGTTTAAAATTAACAAATGTTAGTCAATAGATTAAGAACAGGTTAGTACCGGTTTGAATAATTTTACAACTGAATCACAGGATAGATCGAGTCTGCTTACCATATAAACGGATTAGGATCAATTTTTTCTTGGACTCCCATCCCATGAAGTCCTAATTTTAATACCAGGACTAGCCCATGAGACCCTGTGGATCACAGATGTTATATTGATTTTACCACATCCGTAACTAACCCCCAAAGCTTACAATACCCCAATACCTAATTAAAGACAACAAAACATTTTATTTATTTTTTTTAAAAAAGAGATAAATTCAAACGATTTCTCGGCGTCTTTATTTGTGAGTTCTGACAGAAATGGACTGGAATCTAACACAGAGAAAACTTAAGAGACCATGTTATTCTAGCTAGATGTTAGAACTTTTCGCCAGTGACTCACTCAATCTGTTGAAGATTTTCGGCTTCAATTATATATATCGTTGTAAATATTCATCCATCAGAGTGTATCGAACCTGCGGATAGAGCTTAGACGCTTCTTCTCCCCCTTCCGTGATTTCAAAGTTCATCAAACAACCTTCATAGTAAATATGATAGATTCGTGCTAATGCTGCTTGAAAAGCGGAGTTCACACCTACAAAAACACATATGTAACACTCGTTTACGATATCAATTAAGTTTAAATCAAACTATGAAAATTAGTAAGTGTGTTAGTAGCAACTAATTTATAATCGGTTGCGCGCTAACTGCTCTGTTGTAAATGTTAGACCCACGTACACACCTTTCATGGAAGCAAGAAAGTCTTCGGCCGAGATGTGTAATTTTTCGAGTGTCTTATCGGAAAGTTTCTCCCATTTCTCAACCAATTCGTTGTGAGTAAGAATGTTTTTGTGTGGTCGAAGATATAATGTCTTGTTTAACATACGAGGATCGTCTATCGTCATAATTGTGTATGTTGCAACATCGTCTTCATCCAGGAAAACAGCTGCATTTTATATAGAGAGGTTTAGCAATACGAGTAATAAAAGCTATATATGGATATCACCTTGAACAGTTACGTATTGACAGCGACTGTATGAGACCTTTACGATTTCCATCTCCATAAATGGACACTCGGTTCTTTGGGGGTAGCAGGGAATTCGGTTGGGAAAGGTTGCCAACAAAGTAGCCCGCTAAACAATTTGCAGATATGTAAGTGTGTGGAATTTTAGCATCTTCAATGGCTTTTCGTACGACCATTTTATCGGTGAATGTTTCCTTTCCATACTCAAGTGTGTGTCCCATTCTTGAAGGGTCGATCCCAAACTCTGAAGGCAAGAACCGCTGTATGTTTCCAAAGAAGTTGAGAACGTCAAAACCTTCGATCGAGTCTCAACCGGCCACTTAATTAAACAAATCGATAATATATATGTATATGTATAATATATACGAAGCTGGTAAATGTTATTATAAATGCTAATTAACCTTGATGTTACCGGCTTCTTTGATGGCATCAACTAGTTTAAGTTGAAGAAGAATATTATGAGACCGAAACTGAACACCCGATATGGTGCATATCACGACATCAACTTGTTTGACGGCATCCACAAGGCTCAGATGGTCGTTAAACGAACCATCAATCAACTGAGCTCCTTGTTGCTTAAAGGACAACAACATTTGAATCTTTTCAATTTCAAAACCAAGCTCTCGACGCATAAGAACATAAGTCGGGTGGCCTTGAGCCAAACTAGCCTTGACAATTCTCTTGCCAATGTACCCTGTGCCACCCACGACCAGAACTTTGCTCTTCGACATTTTATATATATATATATATATATATATATTTAATTAATAGATGCTAATAAATTGTTTTTGAGATCGATGATATTACAAGTTTATATAGAGGGTAGGGGATCGATAAACTATAGCATCGGCCATAGGACGGTAAATAATGGTCGTTAATTTGGAGCTAACGATACACATTAATGTAGTCATGTAACACATGGTTTGCCTCTCTTCAGACATACCCTTTTCAATTCGTACAAATGTAGGCCCATCTTATCATCCATCTTTTGTCCGATTGCTATTCTCTTTGTAGCATTGGTTAAAGGGGGAGGGAGTACCCTCGGTGAAGCCTTCGGCGCCGTCCAGTGAAGGCGGTAACACCGCCGCTGGGGGTCGGTGAACGCATTTGGGGAAGAAAAATCGGGGACTTACACCGATCAAACAAGAAGCAAAAGGACAAGGCACGTTGGTGTAAGGGAGCCCACCAACGTCTCTGTTTCTTCTTCATTTGCTCTGTTTTGATATGATAATATAGATGTGTGTATATATATATATATATATGGTAATATATATAGTTGCAGGTTTATATATATACTGTTTAATACATGTAGCTTCTCTCTAGCTAACCTGGAAAAAGTCTACCTTTGCGGAACTGGAGCCGAAGCTCCTTTCTTCCTCCCTTGTTCTATT
>JAOEHQ010042530.1:0-12166 GCA_025447715.1 Asclepias incarnata | reverse complement strand
AGGCCGATATTTGACCGATACTCCGATATTTGGCCGATCCATCCGATTTTTGCATCGTTGACTAGCGTTGACCCGATCCAAGCAGTATCGTCTCCTTTGATGGCCGATCCCGATATCTCGGCCGATACGGCCGATATTTGCAACACTGGTCCTGTTCGATTCTCGTTTTACTTTTCTTTTCATTTGAATTATTGATTTAAGTTCAAACATTTATTTACGTATACATTTATATATATTTTGGTAATAATATCAATTCGTTTACGTTAGTAATTGTTTTAGCTGCTTTTATAATTATTAGTCCAATTATCGGCTAAGTCTTTTTTTTATCTATTGAGATGAAGGGAAACGATAGACAATGGTAATTATTTATCTTTGAATTTTTGGTGAAATATGCATGTGTTTAATGGTAATTAATCTGCATGTATGTGTTATTTTGATTGTTTAGATATAAACAATTAGCTTTAGTATTAATCTTTATGTATTAATTTCTTACTTAGTCACACATTGATTTTTGACTTCATGGTCCTAACATTATCTATATCTATACTCTTCTATAAAGGAGATGAGTAGTGTCTTAAAATTTAATTTTTTTTTTAATATTTCCATGTTTATATTGTATTTAATCTTATTAACCATTTCTACCATTAAATACTTAACCAATAAATAACGAACGCAATATTTATACATATGTTTTAAACAATTCAAAGTCAGAATCAACTGTCAGCAAAACACCTCGTGTGAGGGTGATTTAACTTAAAATTTATAAATATTTTAAAAATTAAGAAGTAATTTGTGTGAGCATGATTTCTAGTCATGAATAATCTGCACAACCAACGATTAACTCAGATTTTTGGAAGCGTCGTAGTGATAACGTATTGTAAAACAATAAAATAAAGAACAAGAAGTAGATGAAGAGAATGGAAAATTATTTTATTAATCTTATCAATACATGTGTTTATATAGATACAAAAAAGGAGTCTTATCCAAGAAATAAAAATAAATCTTAGTTACCATAATAAAAGATATGGATCTATTTAATATTTACTTATAACAATATAAGTTTTGTTGGATTTTTTTTTTTTTTGTGTATTTTTTTTTATTATTATTTTATACTTTATAACATTTTGGTTTTTTAACATATATCTTGTAACTTTTTAGTTTTTTTTTTTTTATAACTTTTATATCATTTTTGTTTTATATATATATATATATATATATATTTTTTACATATATCTTTTTGAATTTTCTTTTTTACCTTTTCTTGAAATTTTGTTTTGGTTTGTTTTTTAGGTTTTTTGTTAACATTTTTTCCTTTATGATTTTTAGAAGTAATATAAACATGATGCTGTGTTGGTATTGCCTTTAAAACGAAAAACGGATACCCGCGACAACGCGTGAGATTAAACACCTGGTTTATCTATAATCTATATCTATAATCTAGACTACTTTAAAATTGAAATGCGATGTGTTTTAATTTTAAAAAAATTTTAAAAACTTCTATAATATGGAAATGTTTTCTTCACCATTAACTATCTTGCAAGTTAGAATTGGAAATGATATACACCATTTATTGTTGCTTTTACAACTTTATAAATACCAAATATGGAAACAAATGTAAGATTAAGATTATGGAAAAAAAGATACCAAAAGTTTATACTTTATCATCTAATATATTATATAAAAACATGACAATTTATTTATTTAACAACCTAATAAACATGTTATTGAATTTTCTTCTTTGAAAGTTGAAATTATTTTTCGCTGACGCATCGCGCGGGTTATTTTCAAGTATTGTATAAAGCATATCCCCCCCCCCCCTCGCGCCCTCAACCATTCAGATTTTGAAATATCGAAAATATCTCTATACAATCAACACACCTAACCACTAACAAACTTGATCTACCAAAAATACTCTTAATGAATTAATTTACAATATCTATCCCTTAACTCCTAAAATAACTACACTACCCCATTTTACATCAATTACCTTACATCAATAACGTACATTACTCGTCGCCGCCCTCACCACCACACTGCTGCTGCTACCACCATTGTCGCCGCATCGTGTAGACATCGGTCTAATATTTATATAATATATTATAAAACTTGCACATTACTACTATACAATTCAAAACTTTTCTTATGGTTTGGTGCATTGTGTGAGGTTTTATTGTTCATTGTTTGTAAGGTTGTATGTTTAGTTTTTGTTTTCTATAATTAACTATATCTAATTTTGAGTTTTAGCTTTTAATTTTTTTTTTATATATAATTAGATATATCTGACTTTGAATTTTACCTTCTTTTATAGGTTTTTTTTTTCTCGGAAATTTGGTTTTACTACCTATCATATGTTATGTTGTTAGCTCACATATGATTTTACCTAATATTTATTTTTCTGTCTATTTTTTGCTTTCTTCAATTAACTATATCTAATTTTGGGTTTTATCTCTTCTTATTGTTTTTGTTTTTGTTTTGTTTTTTTAATTTTAGCTTTGTTTTAGTCATACCTTTAATTAATGTTTACTTTTCATTTATTATTTATTTTGTACAATTAACTATATCTAAGTTTAAGTTTTTGCTTCTCTTTAAGGGGTTTTTTTTTCCTAAAAATTTCAGTTTTGCCAATTATTATATATTATATTGTTATCTCACACATACTAATATATTATATAACTGTTATTAAAATATCATTGTTTTAGTTAATGTAATTATTAGTGAGACATTATATTATTGTTATCGAGTTGTCATTATTTACATTAATAAAAATATTATTGTATGTTATGTTCGCACATAACATTATATTATTCATATCGATTCTATTAAATACAAAATTATATTCCAATCAACTATTTTTACGGAAAAAAATACCCGCGGTAACACGCTAAGTTGTGTTGCCCATTTATCATTTTGTGTACTTCATCATTTCCTATATGAAATTACTTGGTGAGGGTGCGCAGTGAAACACTGAAACATAGATTTTAAGCTTAGGGCTTTTCCTTTACCCAGTTCAAAAATGGCGAAAAATATCAACTTTATCACAATAATAACCACATTAGCATTACTATTATTGCTATTATTATCCATGGTTTTAGATTGTGTAGCTTATAGGCCTGGAGATATCGTTCCCATGAGTAAAATGGGTCAATATCATTCTGTATGTATATATATCTATATATCTATGTCTATATATCATAAACACAAATACCCATATAAATTAAATCAATTTTCTGATATTTGATTTTGTGGGTATTTGATTTGCAACAGTCAAGAACAGTTTGGCATGATATGATTGGTCGCCACTGCCCTATCTTTGGTGTAAATCGTGAGGTAATTTAAATTTTTTATTTTTACTTTTTTTTAAAAATAAAATTTGTAGATTTTTTTGGGAATATTGTTTTTATAATTTTATTGTAGGTATTGGTTCCTATATCTAAGCCAACTGGTTTCACTGGCGCTGATCCTTACAAAATGTGAGATTCCTTCTATTCATTTGTATACATTTTTCGTATAATTTATCTTTTTTTGGGTTAACCTAGGAATCCGACTTGCATTGCGAGCAGACTAATCCCAAGACGACCCACCTGCTTTGAGAGTAGCCGAAACCACAATTTGAAAATTATGGTTATTATTGTTAGCTTTAATATAATTGAGGTGTTGAAGATGCCTGTTTGCTGACTTTTTCATAGACTGATTTTTGGGGTTTCGTTTTTTGTTCTTGGTTGCTGAAAATTGCAAACATATTTTATAGGAAAACTGAGAAAACGTAAATATATAATATACTCCATTAATCGACCGGGACTTCAGTTGCATAGACAACGTATGACTGAAGGGATGACACTATACCGGCAGACTAGTACTAATTTCTAAACACTTCTCAATTGATCCCTAATCCTGTTAATATCCTGATCCGTGAAATAGACCCTTTTCTTAGTAAACTGTTATGATATAATAAAAGTACAACATGGCAATCTCTATGCGCGCAAATGAAAAATGTCTCGATTCTAAAAAGCTTCATATGGTGTATTTGTAACACCATTGTTAAATTAACCAATTCCTTACGAGTCATTAGTAAGATAGTTCCTTTTTTGGACGTAGGACTATGTGTCTCACTCCTCACCTCTGACGGCATGCGAAAATTCTACTAGTTTCTTGTACAACATAAATTATTCTTTGGTCATTGATTTTGTGTACCAGACAAGGTAACCACATATCCTCTATGTCTTTCCATTCATGGTGCACATGTTTTCATGAGTGGTGACATGATTCATTTAACATATGTTCCACAAGGTTTTATTCATAAAGCTTATTTTTGTTATTTTTGATGTATGCTCTTCTCACAACACTTAGTTAAGAGTTATTTATTTTGCACAAGGATAGTTGTTTTTTTGTTGTTATTTTCACAGAACAAAGTTGTATGAAAAATGTAAGAGCTTTTTGGATGTTGCGACTTACATTTCAGATGTGAGCATCTACTATAATGTATGGAACTGCCTAAAAAATTGCATATATAACTATCCTAATCCGAGTACGGAATCCTAACCTTCATATATAATGTTAATTCCTAATGACTAATGTCTATGCATAACTAAATCAACTCCACTTTATGCTTTCATTTTCCTGCTTTCTATCCTTTTTGTTCATATCTATGAATCCACACAACACGATTGGATTTTTTATTATCATATTGGTTGAATTTTAAAACAGTTGTAGCATTAAAGTCCACATTACTTTTCTATCCATCTAACACCGGGAATGAATGACATGTAGATCATTTCAAGTTGGAAAAGAAAAGTATCATATTCCATGGCTACTTGTGGTTAATCGGAAGAGTTCCGAGGTCCCAATGATTGATGTGCATTTGGTAAGGCCCTTTGGGATGGAAAAACAGTATTTGCGTTATAACCATTTCAATAATGTGACCGTGGAGCTTTAAGGGCGTGTTTGGTTGATAGCTATGGGTATGAAGGAATGGTTTTCATTCCCATTGAGTTGGTTGATTGCCTTGAAATTATAAATTGGATATCAAACCCGTGAAAATAGCCATATTATAAACCCATCAAAATGGTGGGTTTCAAAATCCATTCCCATTCCCTCTTAAAACCCAATCCCATTGTAATTCCATATTAGAAACCAAACTCTCCCTAACATTTTGCATTTCATACAGAGGTACTCAGGAAGTGATTTTCTTGGTGTCACTGCTAAGGTTATAGACATGCCACATCATTGTAAGTTACCGTTCTTTTACTTCACAGTTCACATTGTTATTAATATGTAATTCTGATTTCTGAGGCCAGAACTGTTCTACATTGATTTTGCCATGACTGTAGTTTACATTACTTGCCGTTTAAGGGTTTTTGGTAGCAATGTCCTGCTGTAACTCTATTATTAAATGCACTATTTAAACAATAAATACATGACCACTCAGTAAGGGAATATGGATATGGTAATTCTTGAAGCTATATGTGATGGTTTGGCACTTCATCAATCATACAATAGGTGACTGATTCCATGGTGGCACGCTATATTGGATACATTTGAAAACTTAGAATGCCATCTCATAGCTTTAATCTCCTTGAATATTGTTTTTCCATGATGTTTTAGTCTTTTTTATTTGAACTCGATAACTATATATAAAAAACACAAAGGGAAGAAAAGGAAAATCTAATTCTTCTCGATCAAGTATCACACTGGAAGAATTCAGTTGATCTGGCTACAACCTTTTCTGTTAAATATTGAGTAGCAAAATTGTCATATCCTTAATTAATGGGTTCAAATTCCAAGAGCAAGAAAAAAAAATATAAGTTTTGTTGTGTAAAAGGGTTGAAAGCTGATGCTGTTCGGATTCTTATATGGTGGGTAACATAGCAAGTCTGGCAATCTCAATGGATACAGGAGTCTATTATGTAAAAGAAAGCAAATAATTAGTGAAATGTTTCATATTTCTTGTATGGTGAATAACTGCTAGCATGTTATTCTTTTCACCCTCATAAGTAATTTATTATATCTGACAATTAATTATAAAACATACTAGTATTAATACCCATACGATGTACGGTTTGACTATATATATCGTACACCTTAATTTTTCTTATAAAAAGAAATTACATCAGAACAAAATTAAAATTGACAATTTTTTTATAAGTAACTTAAATAAATCTAATAAACATACATAAATAAAAATAAAAAACTTAAGTTGAATAAGTATTGTATATGGATTGTGATTGTTTAAAGAAAAAAAGATATGTACCAATATTATATAAATTAGGAAAATATATATAGTGAAATATTTAATAAAGAACTTTGTTATAAAAAAAAGTTGGTGGTGAATTTTATGGGTCAAAAGGACATATGTCAATCAATGAGACCGCCATGTGTTGCTACAAGAATACCTAATCCTGTTTTAGTATATTGGTAGATATGCTGAATCAAATACTACGCCAAACTTTTTGCATATAATGAAGTAATTCATCTATGGATGGGAAAATATGTTTGTATTAGAGAATGAGTTTGTTTGATCATGGAACGAACTCGAGCCCACTGTATTTTCCCACTATTTGCTGGATTTATGTAACAAACTCCGCCTAATTGGGTATGAAAAGCCTTGAATGTTTTATTCCAGAAGCCAATAATTTCCATGGATCACAAATAGTATTGTCACAATGGAAAAGCGATCCCTTTTGCTCATCAAGTTCATTGAAAAATTGTATTTTCATGGTGTAAATCTATTTAAGCTGAAGTGTTACGTTGGTCTTTGAAATTTTATGGGGTTGAGATTACAAATTTACTTCTATTTCTGCCGACCAGATGTTGAGCAACATCCTGACATTGGCAAGCAATTTTGGGATGCACAATTATGGCCGAAACATGTCCTTGTCAGATACACATGGTTAGTCCTTGTTTCTCACTTGGTTATACTAGTTTGTAATTTCGGTTTATGTTGCATCAAAGTTAAAGAACTCGCATCTGTTATGTAAAGCTAGAGGTAGCTATTTTCTACAGTTTACTCATGAACGTATTAGTGTGGGTTGTGTTTGATCTCAAACGAGTCAGAAATTTTAAATTAAGCTACAGGAGAAACACGTTGCAAGTTTTTGACAGTCTTATTTTAGTGCATACAATCTCCTAATCTGTTTATTCAAGATTTAGATTATTGTTCTGCTGATATGGTTTTTGTAATCATTACTAGAGCCTAAACTTTATATAGAAGTATGGCAAAATAGGATTGCAGGTCAACCTGACCGACCCACCTATTTTGGCCAATACTAAATTATACCAGTTTCCACCTGAACTTGTATTGATCTGCTATCCAACGCGCCCAACTTGTCACTTCTATGTAAACATGCTACACTACATACAACATGTTCATATTTCATCTTGAAACTAATGAATGAATGTTTACAGGGAGGAACAATCAGAAATAGATGTTACTTCTGGGTTCTATGTTCTCTTTGGATCAGGTAAAGTATATAATTAAGACATATAATTAATAAGATAGCATTTCTCCAAAACGCCAAGGAAATACCGTATAGAAAGACTTCACTTCATCGTTAAAAAGAATTCCAATATTATCTTTGACAAATACAAAAGCATTAGTTTATGGTAGTTCTCTTCCTCATGAGCAGGGCTTCTTATGTCATTTGTTCTTTCCATCTACATTCTGCAATCTTCACGTGATAAAATAGAAAGGTAATACTATCATTTTCTTCTTCTTTGTCATATGTTTCATGTTCATGCTCTATGGATAATGATGTTATGAATTTTATCGAAGGGTAGCAAAATTAGGAGGTATAGGTGGGTAATGGGTTAAAGCAGGTTGGGTTGGCCGACCCATTAATACATCCCTTGTTCATTCAGGTGGTTTTAAGTAATTGAAAAGATTTCAAGAGTTTTCAAACCGTTGAACCCGTTTCTAATTTAGTTAAGGTATGAAATGGCCTGTTGTGAAAAAACCCATTTTTAAGTAAATTAAGTTAAGGTATGAAAGGGCCTCTGACTTTTATGTTCTTTTTCTTTTTCTTTTACATTTGTCAAATTGATTTTAATAAGTTGCAATTACTTTCCATACTTGTATCAATAAGGTGACCTCAACATATTCGTCATTCAAATTACAACAGATAATGTCACCCTTGAGGAAATTACTTAATCATTTCCATCTTTAAATACCTGTGACCTCAACATATGATTAAGTAATTTGAATGACGAATATGTTGAGGTCACAGGTATTTAATATTGGTATTTGAATTACGAATAATGTCACCCTTGAGTCCAAATACATTACTTAATCATTTCCATCTTTAAATATTTGCACCAATGATTTTTATATACCGGCCACCATCACCGACTGTACTAATTAAATGTCATGAATGTTTGTTTTAAATCCGTTTTGCACTAATATTTAACTACTTTTTAGAAGCAATCCTCTTTGCGCGTTACGCAGATACACTTTTAGTATTATATAAGAATCCAAGTGTGTGATTGATAAATTATTTCGGTGTTTCTAAGTATGGTGATTTCTTATGGTCTTTTCTTCCAGGTTTGTTAAGGAGACTGTAGCTGAAAGTAGCATGCCTGGGGAAGTGGCTAAAGTCGAATGAATTCTATGAAATGAAAATATACACAGAACTCGTTGATCTTTTTGTTCACTTGATACTTAGTTTGTGTATCTTAGAATATTAACGGTATCACATGGAGAACACTGAAACATGTACGTATTAGAGGGTGTTTTTCTTCTCGTGTCCTTTTACCATGAACAATTTAACTAAGAGAGCAAAGAAAGAGATATAGCACTGAATGTACTATTTTTTTTTAATCTCCATACCTAGTTATACCTATAAATCTATAATCATATACCAAAATAGTATAACAATTATTTACATAATATGTATGTTCACTTTTGATAGATATTTTTACATAAGATATAATAATCCTTTGAAGAATATCTAGACGCAAAAGAGAGAAAAAAAAAAATTTGACATAGTAACTATATTTAAAACATAGGGATTGGTTATTGTAAAACAAGTATTAAAGTAAAACAAATAGGATAAGATCTTGACCCTTGGATAATAATAAAACTGATGCACGAAAATAATTCATAAAGCACAAGTATATATACTGATGCACGAGGATTTTCATGATGCACAATGATTTTCAGTTAAGAGAAAAAGATTGTTTTATTTGTTTTACTTTAATACTTGTTTTATTTTAACCAGAACCTATATATATATATAGTTATCGAAACATGGATTAAAAACATGAATAAAATATGTAGTACATACAAATCAAATATGGTACAAATATGGATTAAAAACATGAATAACTTGAATAAAACATAGATTAAAAACATGAATAACATATATGGCATCAAATATGTTACAAATACCCCCGCATTGTAACTCTAACTTTACTATAATAGGGTGCCATCCGTAAACAATAATAATTTTTAAAATATTTCCCGTATTATCAAAAATATTTCCTAAACAATAATAACTTATTTTCAGCTTTAGATATCCAAAAAATGTTACATGTCGTGTTGGATAAAAAAGTCGACATGCCTTATTGGATAAAAAAGGGTGAAGTTCAATTCTTCGGATGTATCAGTTTTGCATGAACTTCTCCACCCGAATTATGCATCCGGGCGGCAAATGCACGAAATAAAACTTGGCGTATGTTAGCCACGTGAGTGATGTTGGATCAGTGGTTCGGAATAAAAATTGATTGTTGTTTATTTCATACTGTAAAAACGTTCAAAGTGATGTGGATCAGTGATTTTAAAAACTTTCGCAATCAACGTGGAAAAGAAGAAAAAAAATTTGAAGCAATGACCCAACATCAGTTTGAGAGAATAGCAAGTGCGTTATGGGTGTAGTTGGCCTAATAACTTAGACAGCTTTTATCGGCAATATTCAAACGTCCCGTATAGCAAAATACATGGCGTATGTAATAATTCACACCTACCCACTTAGATATTAGACAACTTTTATAGGCAATATTTCAAACGTCCCGTATAGCAAAATACATGGCGTATGTAATAATTCACACCTACCCACTCAGATATTTAATGTTTCCCGCCCAATAATACGGCCCGTATTAACTTATACGGGGCGTCTTACCTGACATTATGACAGAGATTCCCTGCACAAATCAATTTTATTGACTCGAGGTCAGAGGCAATACTAGCCATATAAATATATACGGGCGTATTGGTCAAAAAAGTCACACCTACCCGGTCAGACATTCAATGTTACTCTGCAAAAGGCACTTCCATTGAATCGAGGTAAAAGGAATACTTGGCGTATTTGTTAATACGGCGAGTATACCACCATCTTTTTGAATGAAATTGCGCATGATTTTTTATATGTATACAATGTTTATGTTAATACCAGTATCCTTATGTTACAAAACACAGAAGATTAACAAATGAAATATTTATTTTTTTATTTTAATACATTACAGAACACAATACTATAGAACAACAATGCTATCCACACCGTTCAATAGTACAAGTCAACTAACTATTACTATAAAAATAATATAGGAGACTGAAATACACAACTTGGCGGATGAGGCCGTTATATAGACGATGGGGGCGAAAATGTCTAACGATACAAATCAACCAACTTCGGAGATCGAAATCCACAACTTGGCGTTTGGACTCCCCAGCTGCCTCGATAAATTAAGCAAGGCCAAATGATATCGTCAATCGTGTCATTTGGGTGATAGTTTCACGTGCGGCTTCCATTATTCAATGCCCTTTATTTTTAAACGCTATTTTATGCGACTGATGTTGGGTCAATGTTTCAAAGTATGTTGTTATTTCATGTCTTGCTTTGCAGATGCAATCCCATGCTTGAATGTTATGTTGGTGTTTACATTAATAAAAAGTTGTCTGTGAAACCAAAAGAACGCGCATTCCTATTTATAAGAAGAACTTAGACACCTCGTATTATATAATACGGCACATATAATACAATCCGTATTATGTTGTAAGTGTTTAATCAAATCAAATAGCTTTTCCTGTTGCCGAGTATGGGCAAAGCAGACAATGTGTATAATACACACCGTATTAGATTATACGGGCCATATAGAAATAACAATACGTGGCGACATAAATACATCCCGTATTATCCAATACGGTGCGAATGAAGGAGATTGACACGTGTAATTCTCTGACATGGCAGAGAATTACACATGTCATTCATATTCTATTTAAACACCCTTAATACGCTCTGTATGAACAAATACGGATGGTTTACAAAGGTGCATTAAATGGAATTTGGTACGTGCATTAATTAATGTACTCTAATACTAATACTTATCGTATTGTGTAATATGGGGAGTATTTGGGGTGTTTATTTTTAAAAATGAGATGTTTCCCTAGTAGCACCCTAAAACAAATGACTATAGTTAATTTTTAATTTATTTAACTTTATTATTAACTTATGAGATTTTTTAATTTGTGTTATAAGGGCCCATATAAAGTTACAATTAATACATTAATATTTTTCTTAGAAAAATGAGAATTTCATTTTGAAGAAAAATCTTGATACTTATTTTATCTTTTTTTAAAAAATGTTGATGTACTAATTGCACCTTTATATGTGCATTTAAGAGACGAGTTGGAAAAAAAATCCCTTAATTCATTTATTCGTTAGTATTATTGTTGAGAAAGTACATGTTCAAAGCACGATAAAAGTTGTCGATCTATAATTACATTAGCGTATTAAATTTTTAGATTGTATACTGTATCTGTATTAACTTACCATTCTGTACTTTCAAGCTTTTAGCTTGGTTTCTAATATAAGTTTGCTGTTAAAAAAAATATATTAACGTATTAAAACTCTGAAAAATGAATCTATGGATGCTGATTAAAGAATAAACTGAAATAAGAAAAAATGTCACAAATGGTCCCTGTGGTTGGCAATATTCGCATTTTAAGCCCTGTGCTTTTTTTCGTTGCTAACTATCCCTGAGATTTTCATTTTCAGTGTCAGTGGTCCCTCCGTAACCCAAAATGACTAAACTACCCTTAATAACTTCTTTTTCAATTTTTATATATAAATAAATAAATATAAATAAGGGTTTAGTGTTTAGTGATGCAATGAACTATCCCCAAATGTTTATGTTGTGAATGAACTATTCGGATGTTTATGTTATGTAATGAACTTTA
>JAOEHQ010042519.1:0-12167 GCA_025447715.1 Asclepias incarnata | reverse complement strand
AGGGTAATTAGGTCATTTCCAAAGTAACATTTATGTAACTATTTCTAAAAGAAGGGGGGTGGATAATCTTTATAAAGGAGTATAGATAAGCATTACTCAAAACCCCAGGCCCAATAACCTAATGGGTTTGAGTAGGTACATAACATATCTATATTTATGCCACATTATAAAACATTTTAATGATGTTATTTAAAGTTTTTAATTACATTTTATTTTTATCTTTTGCATTTAATATTCTAATAAAAATATTAATTAGTTATAACAAAATAAAATTAACTAAAACAAAAAACTTTAATATATTAATATAAATTAAAAAATCAACATAACAATAAATGTTAAATGTAAAAAAAGAAATTTCAAATAAAAGATCGCCTTTATAAGATAACACCCCTATAACTCTTTCTCTCTTTCTTACACAACTATCACATATGTCGGATCCCACCACCTTCGACCTTTAGCCGTGTGTCCTTGCTAACATATTTGAAACACATTCCGCTGCCGTTCATTGCACTGACACACTTCTAGTACTATAATATGCTCCCGCAGTTTAAGTAGGAGAAACACGAACGTTCAAATTGAATGTGAAATCAGTGAAAAGTGTAGACGGAGCCATTTGATGAAGATGTCTGTGGATAGCTAGATGGTTGAAGTATGCGAACTTGTCTAGTAGCTACTTTATCTCGAACAAAATGGATGTCAATCTCGATATGCTTGGTTCGCTGATGTTAAACCAGGTCTGTGGGAAGGTAAACTGCACCAACATTGCCACAGTAGACAATAGTTACCCGATTATGAGGGCAATGAAGCTCAAGTAGCAAATTGCGAGCCAACTAGTCTCTGCAACAACATTGTCAACGCCACGATATTTCACTTCAGCACTCGATCTATAGACAGTATGTTGTCGTTTTGAGGACCAAGAAATCGGGTTGTCCTCCAAAAATATACAATAACTTGATGTTAATCTACGTGTATATGGACATTTACCCCAATCAGCATTAGAATAAGCAGTGAGACCGAGGTTCGGTCACGTATATAACAGTAAGCTGTGGCCTAAAGTTCCAAGAACATAGAGGAGGATACATTTGAGAACATTGAAGTGAGGCTTCCAAGTTCATGCATATATCAGCAAACTTGAAGAACTGCATAAGAAATCCCAGGCCCAGCTAGTTTGCGATATAGTAAAGGATCTGCTAGTGATGGTGAGGCTTGCAGTTAGAAATATGAGCTCAATAAAAAACGTCATTAGCATACTTTTGTTGAGAGAAAAGCATACCCATCTTGGTACATTAAACCGAAATACCCAATAAGTAATCAAGAGACCCGCAATCTGCCATAGCAAACTCGAGCTGAGAGCAGTGGTGATGCGGCGAATAAGAGCATCAGATGATCAAGTAAGTACAATGTCATCAACACATAGTAATAAATAGGCCATATCACTATATCAGCTCCCAGCTCGAGTTTGACAACCAGGCTAAACATCCAGCTAGTGAATAGGCGAAGATCGTGAAAGGCCTAAGGTTAGAACTATGTGGATGGTGGCTGGTTTGACAACCAGGCTAAAAGTTTCATCACAATCAATGCTAGGTTGTTGTCTCTTGCCATTCGCTACCAACCAAGCTTTGTAGCAATCAAGAGAGTCGTCGAAACTTAGCTTGTGTTTGTACTACCACATCGAACAAACTACATTAACCCCGGGTGGTCAAGGAACAAGTACCCAAGTCTCTTTTTTAATAAGAGCACTCTATTCAACCTGCATAGCTAGTGTGGATCCTGTAGGGCTTGGGTGTGAGAGCGGGGCACAAGGGAGTTGGTAGTGGTGTGGTGAAGATCGGGTTTCTGAATGGGGTTGTGAATGACACGCTGAGCACATGTGATCATGGGATGAGTGGGTTATGGGGCTAGGGTGTTGGGTGATGATGAGGCGGTCGTGGATGGGATGCGATGGTCAACGGGAAATGGACTTTTATGAGTAGGTATACGTTGTGAAGGGCTGAAGGCAACAGAGAAGTAGGAGCTGTATAAATAGATGGAGTACGGGACTCAGATGCCCCCGTATTGGAAGTAGAGAGTGGTGACATTGGGAAGGTGAGAGTTGTAACAGTAGGTGTAGTAGGAAACTAAGAAGCCCCCGTCGTGGTAGTGGGGGATGGATGCGACTGAAGAATCTCTCGTACTATCGGAGGAATATCATAACTCACAAGAGGGGTCTAAGAACTTATATGATAGAGCTTTAGTAAGGGTGAACAAGGTAGGGAAATGAGGACTCGTCCAATATGACATGTCACGAGATGATGGTCTTGGTGTTCAAGTCAAGACATCGATAGTTTTGCCAAACATACGCAAAACTTATAACACTCTAGTCTTATTCAATAAACTCCCATACATTAGTGTTATCAATGGTAGGAAGTGATAAACTTGTAAAAACTAAGCAGGTCTAAACATGTTTCATGCTGATTCAACTTCTCAAGACTACAAGACACTCGTCATATGTAAAACTTATGAGTAATGTATAACCATGTTAGCGAACTCACAGATGAAATAACTAGAACGTGAAAAACGTTTAGGAAAACAAGCAAACTTCAAACGGTCATATTACAGTTTACACAAGTGGAATCCTCGCGCTTGACCAATCTACAGAATCGTCTAGCCTAAGGTTAATGCATATAACATGTTTCAACCATTCACATATAATATTGTATATTGCACATTGTACATATATACTTTTACCATGCCAAACGATGTCGCATTTGGGGTATCAAATACAAAACTCATCCACCATAGCGAGATCATGCATTTGTAAAATACAACATATCTAGTATCTAGCACAAAGTACTACCGTAACGAAGCAGGGGTTTTGATCCTTTGTTTCTTACAAGGAGCATGAATTTCCATCATCTTTTGCATGATGTAGGTTTACACAAACCCCGCATCACCAGCAACCTAAAGAATTGTCACAAAATACTCTCTCAATTTTACAACGTATTTGCATCTCGTAAATCGCAGTAACACTTTTCTACGTAAAAGATTTCAAAATATATCCAAGAGAGTAGGTACAGCTAGTAAATTCTCTCTGCAGTTGATACGGGACGAAGAAATATAACAATTACAGTTATATTATCTTTGCTGCCACGCTCTGCAGCCTCCGTTGCCAATCTCTTGGAGCACATCCCTGGCTCTTTCACGGTGTTCTTGATTATGCCAATCACTTCAGCATTGCTTACAACATCCCATAGCCCATCACTAGCCATTACCTGACACATCACATTAGGTTTCATTTTATTTGTTTTTTTGCTCTTAGGGAGCCTTTGCAACCAAAAGTTATTGTCAGAAGACGAGGCATTCTAATCCTCAACCATTAACATGTTAAATTCATCGATGAAACTATTGTTTTTAGAATGTGCTATAAGCCTTTGGCTCTAATGCACGTGGCCTAGCCGTATTCCCGTGGCCATTTCCAGACCTTTTACCTGGCCATCCCATAATATTTACCCAGTTTGGTTTGAACCCGGGTCTCTTCTAAGACCTTTAGAACGCCTTACCACTAGGCCACCTCGGAGATGGTTATTTCATAACTAATTATTTTGGGGAAATTTAAACACGGAACCTGTAAAATACTGATGTGGCTGAATGCATTTAAGGACACTCTTCCAAAGTTAGGTGTTACAACCCGTCCCGCATTGGTATGAGATAAAACATTTGAGCTGCTTATAAGTCTAAGGCAGTGGGCTACTAGTATCTTCCACCATGGTTTAAGTTGTGATCCGAAGGTATTGGGTCAGCCCATCGCTTTCTCTTTGGGGGCGTTACATTGTGTGGTTTTGGACTTTTAGTAATGCCATAATTTCCAGTGATAAGATCAGAAATGTATGAAAATTTATTGCCTAACTATTAATTGATAGCTAAATAGTGAAAACTACCCCAATACCAGTTCTGCATTAAAAGGTGTAATTTATGTGGGATGGAGAAAGTATCTATAATTCTATATCACTTGGTTTCCATTTAATGTAACTTCTAACCATCAAGTACGCCGAACTGTAGACATTTTTCAAACATAAGCACATCATAACTTAAACCAAGTAAATAAGATGTGCCGAAAAGACTAAAGATATTCTCTAGACAAAATATGGGTACAAGTATAACCATATGTGGCAAAATATGGGTACAAGTATAACCATACGTGGCAACACGACGGGAGAGGCAGTTGGGTTTGGGTAATTGGTCAAACGGGTAATCTATTTACTAAGAGTGACCTTTGACCCATTTCCATTTTAGCTGATACTTCTTATTTAGCTTAAAAAAAAAAAGAGATGAACCCAAATCAACCCACATATCTATCAAATGGTAAAATGAACGTGTCTAAGAACATATATTGCAACAAGAGTGAAACCATTATACCAGGTATTCATCCTCATCAGAAAGCATGGTATCAGTAACCTCAGGTTCTGCTGTTACCCCAGGTTTTAAATCATCATCACCAATAGACCGTGTAACCTATTTAAGACAACAGTTGACATCAATGTATTTTAGATATATGTTCCAAACATACAATAAAAGAGTATATTCTTAAATATTAAGTGTTAGTAAATGCAAGGGAAAACCTTGACTTGCATAGGGTTATGGCATGGTTAGGTCTAAATGGAATTTATATACAGGTTAAAATGGGTGCGCTGGGTTGACCTGCCAACACCTTTTTTGTCCGTTACTTTTTAATTATACATATAATTAATGCATTCAATATGATTCTAAACATATTATTACTAAAGTAATAATCCAATAACTTTTGGTATTTAAAGCGATTGAAGAGGTTGTGAGCATTGGAATACACCTTGCACAAGTTTGAACCCGTTCTACCCGTTCATTCAAGTCTACGCTATAAATCTTAGTCGTTTGGCATGTTGGATATACAAGACAACCCAAATCGACAAATTTAGAGTTGACTAGAAGAAAGTTGTGCCGTCTACAATGTCCCTTGGTCAATGATTAAGTGCCTATTTGTTGAGACAACTTTTCTCTCAACATCTAACATTGAGATTCTCATGCCATGAAAATGCCAGAGTTTTAATTGTATCTAAATATGAATAAAAATTTGGAATTATATACACATTGCTGTGGAACGGAAGGAAATAAGATCAAACCCAACAAAAAAGAATCAAACGACATCATCAGAAGATCAAATACTAAATATATCTAACATGAATAAACTCTAAGCACATCGCTAGATCAGGAAATCTACACTAACTTAAAAGCGTCTATCAGAAACTTAGCAAGTGGTTTATTGATATTAGAATTCTTCATTTGGATAGCAACGTGAAAGCAATTTCAGATGCATTAAGCTACTGATTCAAGAAAAATGATACAGCATAACTAGGTAGAGGTGTGGAAAATGAGTGGGTCGGATGGGTTCGGACGTTGGGTAATGGATCAAAAGGAGTAACTTTTGGTACATTGCAAGATAGGTAGGGTTGGCTTTGGCACACTTGTTGTCCAATTGTTCGATTTTCATAATAAATCTTTAGTGTGTTAAATATGATTACCAAAGTTTTACAATTTCAGTTATAATCTAACTTTTAATAAAATCAATTAAGAGAACACTTTAGACAACTTTTGACCCATTTCATGTATAGCTACTTTTTACCCATTTCACCCATTCTGAATCGACAGATTCAATAATAAAATGGTTCGAAATTAACCTGTAGGGCAGCAGCACCAACCCTCCATGTATCAAAATGCCATTTGACTTGACCACCTACACCTGTAATCCGTTCTCTCTCTTCAATACAGCTAGCAACATGATCCTTTAAAGAAAATAACAATTAAATGGTTATAATTCGACAACATATGTTAACCAAGATTTTTTAGAATCAGTTGCAAATTAAGATGGATCAAATAACAACCTTACTTAGAGGATAAGGGCAACCTGCTCGACATAAGATTGCCCTGCAATCACCAGCATTAGCAACCAAAAGCCTATTTTGAATTAAAAGAGCAGCAATTGCTGTACAACCAGGATGATAGTCTCTCTGGATAACCCCCTTAGGTTTACGCAGAGAATCCAATTCCTTTCTGAATGCGACATCTGTGTTGATGAATGCGTGTTTGAGTGCATCAGTGGGACTGTGTAGTCATTAGTACAAGTTAGAGCTATATTTTCATCCAGAAACAAGTTAAGTAATAGATCGTCTAGACAAGAGAGTATAACCATACAAAACCTTTTACTTAGGTATGGGTTGATTATGCTGTTTTACGTCTTAAGGGTAAAATCAAAGATATTAGATAAAAAGAAAGTGGCCTGAAAGTGTACTTTTATGGGTAAACATCCTGCATTTTATTCAAAAAACTAAATTCATATTTAAATGAACTTTTGAAATCATATTTGATGCAGACACCATTTAATAAATAAACTAAAAATTTTGGAAATATAGCTTTCTGGGTTGGCCCAACAAGACTGACCCGTATCAACCTGAACCAAAAATTGACAGTTTTGACCCGTTACCCAATCTGTCCGACCTGTCATTTTGCCAGTCTAATACAGACCTGGTGTCACAATCCAGAGTTTCCAATAGTCTTGGTAGGGCTTGAACAGAAAATTCTGCAGCTGCAGCGCCTGCGTGCACCCAATATCAATATTTTGAACACTTGTCATACAGCCAAATCTTCACCATATGTATTCAAGTAAAATAAGGAAATCAAAATCTTATTTGTCTTCAAATAGATTTAGATGCTAAATTAATTTAAGTGATTATTTGTATGTACATAGCAAAAGGTAAGAACTACGAGTTATTCTATATAAAAAGGTATTCTCAATTAGTAGCCAGAGGGCAGTTCCTGAAGTTTCCCTACACGGATTTCAACGTATGACATCATCATATGAAAAAAGCATGACCCGATGCCCATATTCCAATCCCTACAAGTCCATGCACATATCTATTTGTGCTGCTAAATCTGCATGCGACCAATGTTATAACGATGAACACTTGTTATACAGTGAAATATTTACCATATGTATTCACCTAGAATATAGAAAGCAAAACTTTGTTTCTGTTGAAATAAAATATCATATTGATTACAGAGGTTTAATTAGTATTTAGATAGCAAAGTGTAAAAACAATAAGTTAATTCTATAAAAAGGTTCTCTTAGTACTTAGTAGCTTGACAGCAGTTCCTTAACTTTTCCTACATGGTTCCAACTGTATGACATCATAATATGAAATACACATGCTCCGATGCTCTTATTATCAACCACTACAGTTCCACGCACATATCGATTAGTGTTGTTAATTCTGCCACACTATCCAAAAAAAGTAAATCAATAAAGCTACCTATTTTGGATTTAGGATCAACTGACATTATTTGTTTAGGAACATGAAATGTTTAAACTACAAAACATTATGATTGTTCTGCATTGTGTACCCAATATTATATAACCCCCTTCTAGAAAGTACGCAGGGTAATAATAACTGGAAATAACCAGTGTAGAGATGTCTATTTTCTTTTTATTCATGTGTTTTAAAATAACTTGTATTAGTTTCCTCATTTACCCTAGGTTTTGCATATAAAAGGAGGTCTAAGTGTTTAACCTCACATTGAATACTAAGAGATATATTAGAGGTGGCAAGTGATTGGGCCGAGCAGCTTGTGTAATGGGTCAATGAGTTTGGGTCATGACAGGTAATTTGTTATACAAGTCGAAACACGTCAGGTTGTTTTAGATTTAAAATAGAGCTAAACTCACCGAAGTATAATATACTTTCCAGAAATGTTCATTTTGTCTCATATACTTCTTTATGTTCCTTTGAGTCACTGTACTCTCATGTCTCATGTAGTCAAAAGCATGTGACATTTGTGTATAGACTTACATGGTCAGGATACCATTTTGAAATTCATCAAGAGTACAGTGACAGTGATCCAAATGGGTAGTTTCAACAAGTTTGGTTACCATTTTAAATTCATAAAAATATTTGGGTTACCCAAACGAACAATAAAAAAGTACATGATACAAAACGGACATTTTTGAAAAATACGTCATAATTAGGTGACTTTAGCCCTTAATGATGCCTTTTGGGTGATCTTTGACCCATTTAACATGTTTCCTTTAAATAACTTTTTTTAACTCGTTTGAACTAGTTAGAGATTACACATAACCCAAACTGGCCCAATTATACATGAATAGGTCAAATATGCCACCTTGAATCTATAAGCAGCAATTACTCAAAAAGCAATCATAGTTGAATCTATATTATTTGGTGTGCACCTCGATGACCATCAAAGATTCCAAAGACATGAATATCTTCTTCATTCCACACATGAGGCATAAGAAAGTGTGTATCTTCCATCGTCTCCCTTCTTCCACATGTCGCAAAAGAACCCCAGGATAGAACCGGAAGGTATAATGAAGGATTATCTGAATAACGCGTCCAACTTCTGACACCTAGGCTACTATCATGAACAGTTTTCGAAATATTTTCACCCTTAATAAACCAGTTGACATCCTCTTGACAAGATTGACTTGAGTTTGTGGATGATTCGGAGATGACATTATTTTGCACCGTGAAGGTCTTACTATTCCCAATGATGAGATCAAGTTCAGTGACTATATCATCAAATGAAGGCCTGTTTTGGGTGTCCGCATCCCAGCATCTTTCAATCAGAGACAGCAATCTTGCCGAAACACCCAATTCAGTTCCTGCAAGAGCAGGTCTAAGCCCTTCAGACACGACAGCTGCAGTAAGTTGCTGCTCAGTATAGTTCATTTCCAGAACGGTATGAGCCTGTTTTTAAAGAATATCGTTAGGATAACTTAAAAAAAGGATATTGAAGTACTGAATATGCAGTACGGTATATATAGTAGAGGCGAAAAGATGGGTGTGTAGCTTAACAGGCTGTAATAAAATAATGGGTTAATTACGACTACAAAAAAAAATATAATCACTTATATACAAATCGAGTATATAAGTTGAATGCAATTAAAATGGAACTAATTGACCCGTTCAGATGAAACACAACCCAAATGAGTAACTGAATGTTACAATAAAATGATTTAAATTTTAACTTACTAACCTGTGCTTCAGTGCGAAGATCGGTGTATGGGACAACACCTGTGAGAAGTTCACTATAATGGGTTAAGCTTGAAGTTTTGCATTTCTATTCATATATAAGAGAATGATAACTTAAAATGGTCTCTCAAATCTCAAGAAAGTATATTGCTTAATAGTAGTTTACTTCAGAAAGTAACATATAATTAACGGATACTAAAGTTTTCTTTTCTACCCAATAAAGTTCTCGTATATATCAAGAGAAGTAAATAAATTAGGGTAAAAGTGAATTTTCCAAAAAAAAAAGTCATCCATTTAAGCAGAACGTTAACATAGACAGATCTTTGAATAGATTATATTTTGATACATGGATATTCCAACTTAAAATGGGTGATATGTCTATGATTAGTGCAATCTAACCTGAAGCAAAACAGGTTCTTAGTTCTGGTCCAAAATTGGTAAAACTTGATTATATAAAGGCAAGTCCAAAATGAAATTCGGTGAATTAATTAATAGAATAAGAGTGTATTAGATTAGAAGATGTTTCCTTAAATCTTTATTAATACAAACCACAGACTAACAAATAGTGCCATGAAAAGTTGTGTATTGTTATGTAGGCAGAAAACTGCAGCTTATTACACATATATCCCTATTCAATATGATGCCAATGAATACGATCAATGAACGACAGCCTCTAAAATCGAAGGATGCCTTTGCTCACCAAATCTGTCATGAACTTAAGGTAACAGAAAATCTATATATTTAAAGCAATGACGAAAACCTACTAAAAGAAATGACGGCAATTTACATGTATTGTACTTCTTTTTCCTTAAACATGTTATTCTAAAGCCGTGTCTTAGAATTTCCTTAGTGATCATCCATAAATTGTGTTTAATACGAAAATATCTCTACGCCCCATGAAACCTGAAAAATTCCCATTATAAAATGTACAGTAAAATTACAATTTTTGCATCTTGACAAACTAAATATATATACTTGAGTACCGCGTAGAAGAGCCTGGGAGTTCAGAAAAGCTATAAATACTAGAATAGGTTTTGTATAACTACTAATTTCCAATATATGGCTATAGCAAAATGGAATTACTATGTTAAAAAGGGTGATACATGTTGTCATAGGATTCTTACTTGACTGATATTCCAAAGCTGTATACATCTGATTTTTCCGTATGAATCTCCTTCCTCAATACTTCAGGTGCCATGTAAATAAGAGTACCAACCATGTTCTTCTTATGAAAACCACCAGTTGGCTTGCCTGATGATCTCCAATTCTCTAATGTGACTTGTTTAAGATCTTGCTTGTATTCAGATAAACCGAAGTCCGCAAGATGTGGCCTCAGACTGTTGTCAAGCTGCACCAATACCGGAATTATATTAAACAAAAATAAAACCTTTTACTAGAATCATTAAAAAGCAATTAGACTGTGACTAGATTATTGAACAACTAAGATAATGTTGGCTATAACTTACAAGAACATTCGCTGGCTTCACATCTCGATGTAAAATTCCAATGTTATGAAGATACTGCAAAGCATTTGCTGCAAAAGAGATGGCATAAAGAGCATATCTTACATGATGGCCCCCTCCCTTGAAAAACCTTACTACAATCCTATCCGACATTGTGAAAACCATTAATTCAACTTTTAAAAAAGTGCTTTTAAAACCATCCTACTTTCAAGACCTCATTCAGCGATGTCATCATTTTACAGGCTTTTCTGTAAATATTGTCCAAAATAAGCAATTTTAAAAGTATAATGGTTTCTAGTAATGTTCCTTAATGTCCGATTAGCAAATTAAAAATGAAGGTTAAAGCATGTTATTTGTAGTGTATGCTAAGAGTGAGAGATGTCATTTCCCAATTTGTGGGAACAAATAAGTGATCTCCCAATTTTGTGGGAGTTGACAAAGAATAACATTTGAGTGTATTAGAGTTAAGATCCAATAAACTTGTAACAGAGTAACAAATAAGATCTTATATGACTAATAACATACTACTTGCAAGCCACAAAAAGACGTCGTCTTGATAACTTTAATACCCCCGAAACGGTAAATCACAAATATAACTATAAAAATGGATTTACAGTATTTATTTTACCTAGCTCTCTAGTGATCATGAGCGCTTGGTCAATACTTGGACTCCATTCCTCAACATGTAGCTTCTGGGAAAGATTTCCACACTCGTAGAACTTGAAGAAAAACAAGTAGTTTGGTGGCCTTGCATGTGCTGCCACAAATCTTGCAATCCTTTGATGATTTAACTTGCTTCACATTCCAAAATCATACAAAAATATTACACACATATACCAACAACTTTTTTTAAAACATATTCTGTTTTCAAATAATCGAACAGTTGGTCTACAACTCTATTTTAACCATACAACCTTAACTTACTTATAAATTTCAATTACAAAATGTTAGAACAACAGTCAGGGCTGACTTTGTGACCACATCCAGCTTATTGGGACCTCAAAATATACAACTAAGGGCATCTTTCAGGATATGCCCGCACATAGCCTCAGGACCTCCAAACTTCACCACTAAGGCCGTCTTTGAGGGTGTGCGTGAAGTGTGGTTGCACATAGCTTCCAAATGTTTTAGGACCTCAAAATTTACCACCAAGAGTAAGAGCATCTATGAGGGTGTACTTAAAGTGCGACCCCGCATAAAGCTACCAAATTTTTCGGGTCTCAAAATTTACCACCAATGCAAGTGTACATATACATTTTTCCCAAACCCTTCAACATATATAAGATTTTAACTTAACGAAACTTCATAACAAGGTCTATAAACTTAGCATCTAATTATGCACCTATACATATATATTATAGATATAGATATAAATATATATATGAAAGAGTAAAAAAAAAAACAAAGAACTTCACCATAAAATCTGCAATTCTTTATGAAACTTATTGATGTCATCTGAAGTAGACAAGATGGGTTTCTTAACAGCAACTCTTTCACCATCTAATGTGGCTTCATAAACAACACTTTCAGCTCCTGCAAAATGGGGTTTCCTCATATATTAATATTATTACGTGTATATATATATATATATATGGGGAAAGGTTATGTAAAGCATGCAGTACCTATCTTAGGTAAAGTAGGGGGGATTATG
>JAOEHQ010042508.1:0-12168 GCA_025447715.1 Asclepias incarnata | reverse complement strand
TTAAAATATCATAAGATACCAGTACTATAAGACCCATAAAAATATCAAAAGACAAAACTAAACATTTATTTTAAAAATTGAACTATAAGACCTTTTTGTGTTTAACAATACATCTTCTATAAATTTAATGTATATTTCTTACAATGTGTGATATATATATATAATTATTTTTTTACTCGATCACCGACCGGATATTAAGCTAGTTATATGAGTGGGAATATAATATTATTATATTGTATACTATATTAATTGTGATTGGAGAGAATAGTAACCGCAAGGCACATCATTATTTTTTTTATTTTTTGTTTTTGAACATTTTGTATTTTTGTTTTTTTCGTTTCTAACCCATTTTCTTATACCTTTTGTTTTGTTTTGTAGGGATTATTTATGTACTAAATGGTAAGTTAAAGGGGTTTTTCAAAAATGGTAAGTAAGTATATATGAGGGGGAATATCATTGTCATATATGATCGATCATGTGGT
This sequence comes from Asclepias incarnata, assembly GCA_025447715.1. Lineage (NCBI taxonomy): Eukaryota > Viridiplantae > Streptophyta > Magnoliopsida > Gentianales > Apocynaceae > Asclepias > Asclepias incarnata. Next base: position 11,686 of record JAOEHQ010042508.1, on the reverse strand, counting down.
CAACTTTTTTTATTTATAATATATGTGGAGCTGAGCATAGCAGGGAGTTGGAAATTTTGATGAGGTTCAAATGAAGGGCGTTTTAGAAGATGATTCTGAAAATCATTTGTTACCATGTGCTCCTTATAATCCAATAGGTTTGTTCTGTTTCAAATACCCGGTTTTTTGTGTGTGTGTGAATGTGTGTGTGTGCAGTTAATTAGTTTAACACTACCCAATCTGTCAAAGACCGGGTATGGAGAGGTGGGATGTAGATAGTCATAACTCTATCGAGGTATCCGGGTATCCGGAGATAGAGTGACTTCTTCCAAATTATATATGTTACCTTGTTTTGCTTGTTTGCATTTGGGAAGTATTTTTTATTTTAAACATTATAAGTTAACTCATTAGTATATAGGAATTTCTCTACCTCACCCATGATAATGTTAAGTGTTAACCTGGAATAGTTAGGCTGCAGAGGAAGCTGAGTTTTTTTAACTCGACTCATAAGTACTCGGCTGAAACTCTTTTTTTCTTCCGAGTTTTAAGTATTTTTTAGGTGTAAGGTGAGTTCTGGACCGAAGGCGTCTTAATGTAGGAACTTAGGAAGTGTAGGAAACATTATGATGCTTCCATGTGTTCCCAAGCGTGCGTACCCAAAAGGAGTATCGTATCTTAATGTATGATGCAGTTGATGCACCTGCTTTTTACTCTTTGATGCAGATCACTTACACTTTGATGAACTGCATCGGGCGCATAAAAGAGTAAAGTCTACTTGTTACTCTTTCATGCACCTGACACTTTGATGCACTTGAAGTAATTGCATCAGGTGCATCAAAATGTCAAAAGTTGGTGCATCAATTAAATCAAGGTCAGGGTTATCAACATTAAGACCCCTTTCAGAGCGGGTACAGCCAAAGACACGCAGAAGCGCTAGAGGGCCTTCCTACTATCCTATGTCATGACCCCTTCCTACCTGATATGTTATTTGGCATTTGCAAAGGATGTTATTGTTGGATTTTATTATTGTTATAGTTTTGTGATAGGTTTTTGACTTACTTTTGAAGTAAATTTGGTTAATTTAAAACAAATTTTAATTAAATATTCGAGATTTTTGAGCTGAGCTCAAGCCATCTTGAATCCTTCTCGAGCCTGCATCATGAGGGCCTGTTGAGATATTGAGTCGAGTACGAACTTAGATAATAGTAGTTGAGCCCGAGCTCGGTTCATCTCTTTTGCAACCTTACATAGTTAATGGTTTGGGAGTCCTCAAAAGAGAGGTCCTGAGTTGCAACTTCTTGGGGCCACCCACATCAGCCTAATAATCTAAAATCGCTGAGGGTTGTGATTTGTCTGGGTCCATGGCTCTTGCAGGGTGATATGTGGAGTCCGGAACTGATCAAACTTCTTTGTTTCCGGTGTCAGTCACAACCAACAAGGAGGAATCATGGGATTTAATAAAAGTGATTCTATTCTGATGTACTATGTTAGAAGTTTCGATAATGATTCATGGCTTTGAATGTGCTGGCTCAGTTTATGCTGGTGATGAAGGGAATGTATGGACAGCTCTTGCACACATAATAACAGCAGTTATAGGATCAGGTGTTCTATCATTATCTTGGAGTGTGGCACAACTTGGATGGATTGCTGGTCCTTTGTCTCTCCTTCTATTTGCACTTGTTACCCTCCTAAATGTATCCCTTCTCGTCAACTTTCATCACTATCGGGACCCTCGCAATGGTGTCACCGTTACCAATCATTCCTACTTACAAGCTGTACAGAACATTCTAGGTGACAAAAACTTCGTCACTTGAATTTATCGATGCTTTAGTGCAAACTGCACTGAACTTTACGAGCACTTAACTCTATGTTTTCACAATTAAAAGCATTAAAGTTTGTTTTTTTTTAATCAAAATGAGGATCCCACTTTGGCTAAGAATGCCATGTCATAGAAATTACTTCTGGTTACCTGATTAACATGTAAAAAAGTCCTCATTTTAATCAAAATAGAACTTTGCCACCCTTTATTAACAAGAAGAAATTTTGGCACCTCAAGTGGAAATATTTGTAGAGTTGAGTATCTTGTTGGACAGTTTGCCATGTTTTTACTTTCTTGACAAAATATATATATTAACAGGGAATCTGAGTGGAAGGATTTGTGCAATGTTGGTATACTTCAATTTATTCAAGTTGGGAGTTGTTTATACAATTACATCTGCAAGCAGCATTAGGTACACTCCTTCCTGATTACTGTCTACAATGGTTTTCTTGTCCCGGGATTCCGGGAATCATTGATGCCAATCCATTGTAAGAATCACAACATAACTATACGAACAAGAAACAAAGGGATGAACCCAAGCGAAGTATATTTTATTTACTGAACGAGGGTTAGTTTTTTTACAGACTCTTGTGGGTATATATATATATACACTGAACGTCGTATCCTTTCTATGAACCGACACAACCTTCTATACAACGGTTTCTAGGTTTATAAACTACACATTATAACCTTCTATCTGAACATAATTACATAATAGACTCTAAATACATACTTATGTCTATCGACACTTTTGACCCATTACACAATCAAACTTGGGTTGAACAATTAAGGCCAACAGGTTTTTGGTCTAACTTGTTGAATGTTTTCTATTGGCAACAGAGCAATTCAGCAGTCAAATTGTTTCCACAAACATGGGCACGAAGCTGCTTGTGAATATAGGGTAGAATCTTATATGCTTCTCTTTGGAATTATTCATATTGTAGCTTCCCAGATACCAAATATCCAAAGTGCAAAATGGCTTTCAATTATGGCTGCAGCTATGTCGTTTGCGTACTCTCTCATTGGATCGGGACTAGGATTAGCCCAAACAATAGGTGCACTCTCATCTTTGTACCTTAAATTAGAGGTGGTAAAAGGGAAAGTTGGACAGGTTGGGTAAGGGGTACTTTTTGTGTGCCAGTCAAAATGGGTCAGGTCGTGTTGGGCTGACGTGCCAACAGTTTTTGGTCTAATTCAAAGGCAGAAAGGAATCATGTTTCTTGATAATTTACCCGTTCAAAGTGGGATTGCAGGAAACGGAAAGATCAAAGGCAGTGTTGGAGGAGTTCCAACTGATGAACCGATTCAGAAAGTATGGTTGGTTGCTCAAGCTATTGGGGACATTGCTTTTGCATACCCTTTTCCCTTGATTTTTCTTGATGTACAGGTGATGATTATGTATAGATCATCTAGATAACAAAAATCTCCATGTCTCTCGTCAAACACAAATGTCTAATCCTTTGTTTTTTAATTATGAAGAGTACTTTGAAATCACCTCCCTCAAAAGAAGTCACAATGAAGGCGGCTTCAAGAATTGCAATTTTAATTACTACTGTCTTTTACCTCTGCTGTGGTGGATTTGGCTATGCAGCCTTCGGGAACTCAACTCCTGGGAATATGTTGAGCGGGCTTGGATTTTACGAGCCATACTGGCTCATAGACTTTGCTAATGCATGCATTTTTCTTCACTTAGTTGGAGGATATCAGGTAAACTCTTCTATTGCATGCAGCGGTTATCTAGATAGTGTTTTTACTAAAGGTAGCAAAATGTACTTGTTGTATGGTTCTGGTCAAAATAGGCAACTTTGGTACATCTCAAATTGATCAGGTGAAGTAGACCCAACACACTTCTTATAGAAAGTTAATTTTCATAAATAACTAGTGTGTCAAATATGAAATATGATAGCAAACATTATATTATATTAATAGTAATATAACTTCTGGAATACAAGGATGAGGTTTTATGCGTTATAATACACTTTGGGTGGTTTTCAAGTTTCAACTGTTAGCCTGTTTGACCCGTCTCCCTTGTAAGTTTCTTTTCTTTTTTCAAAATCTTACCTATTTAACTCGTTAGAGATAAAACATAACCCGATTCAACACATTACAGTTGCTACCTATAGTATTTTTCGTACCATGGAAACGGGTCGAACAAAATGAAATTTAGCATTGCTTTACCCCTTTTTTTCCAGATATTTAGTCAAACGTTATATGCTATTGTGGAAAGATGGTATGCTGAAAAGTACCCTGAAAGTGAATTCACAAGTGATTTTCACATTTTGGAGATTAGGCTTAATCCTCTTCGGTTATGTTTTCGAACATCATATGTGATTTTGACAACAGCTATAGGGATGTTATTCCCTTACTTCAATGAAGCAGTGGCATTTGCAGGATCAGTGACCTTCTGGCCTTTGGTTATCTACTTCCCAGTCGAGATGTACTTGGTGCTGAAAAAAATTGTACCTTGGACGGGTAAGTGGGTCCTTCTTCGTATATTCACCTTTCTCTGCTTATTTGTAACATTATTTGCCTTTGTTGGATCTATTCAAGGGATAATTGCCAAAAGATTTGGCTAGAAAACGAAACTATGCCATTCATTATAGTATACAAAATGAAGTAGTTATTATCATTTCCTTCTGGTTCTAATTATTCATTATTGTAAACGTTTCTAATTACTTATTACTAAAATGTAACTCGATACACTATTACCCTCTTTAAAGGAAAAGTTTATCATAGAGAATATCATATAATCACCTTCAGAAAACATATCCAAACACTCCCTAAGATAGCATGAAAAATAAGCAGCTCTACGGAACAATCTTGCAACATTTTATCTTATCTATCCAAGAAACCAAAGATGATTTTGAGTTTCGAAACCCTAAAAAACCATGCTCTTTACTCTTGTTCATTATGTCCAACATGCCCTCATTGCTAAGAATAAGATCCACAAACCACCATCCTCCAACTTGCTCTAACTTAGTCGGTAAAAGCTCCTTCTCCGTTACAATAGCATCCCAAACTGGCCCTTTATCTTTCATCATCTCGATCAAGCTATTCCTCTCTTCGTCTTCTTGAAGCCCTCCATTTTCTACATCAAATTGCTCAGCCAACACTTTCCAAATATCCTTCCATTTGAACACATCGCCATTACTGATGTTAAAAGCTTCATTTTTCGCAATAGGATCCACAGCCGCCCATATATGGTGCTCGGCAACCAGATCGGCGTCAGAAGCATCACTATAGCTATTCCATGCTTCTTTTGTGCCTGGAAACTTTAGTGGTTCACCTTCATGCTTACATATTGATGCATAAACACATAAACTTCCTAAAATATTCATCATACTGTTTGGTGAAAACCCAAAAATCAACCCTGGTCTATGAACGGACCATGTTAATCCTTCCTTTTTTGTTACCTCACTAAACAATATATCTTCAAGTGTGTAATAGAAATTAAGGTTCTTAAGCCTAGGAAGATCTTCATAAAAAGGACCATCATGACACTCATTAGTACCACATTGTTCAAATGGCCCGACGTAATGCTTACGGCCCGTTTGTAAGGATATATGTTGTAGATTAGGGGAGTTAGGCATTACTGCATTGAGGACATTTCTGAGCATTTGCCCATTTACTTGGCAATTTTCTTCTTCCGTTGAGCAGTTGGCCCATGTAACGTAGAATACATGGGTTAGGTCTGGTAAATTTGAGAGTTTTGATTCTGTTTCTTCTGGATTTGTTATATCACATTGGATATATTCCATCGGGTAATCAGCATTCCATGGTGGTCTAGGGCGACGGGCGACTCCATAGACCTTCCAAGGACCACCCGGGGTGTCATGGAGTGGTAGGATTTCAGCAAGGCTATTGCCAACAATACCAGTAACCCCGACTATTAATGCAAATCTCTGGTACTTGCGTGACGGATTGCTGTCCTCGAGTTTTTTCTGAATGTAATGGAGAAAGCATTACTAACTGAAATACAAATTACGAAACGTTTTGTGTTGTGCGTATGTTACATACATTTGAAAGAAAGAGAGAAAGTAACGATGTACCCTTGCAGCCCCGACGAACCCTGATCGCCACCAGCTCATGGTTTATGTTTTGATCACCAAGATTACGAATGAATGATCTGCAAAAAGAAGAAATGTGTGATTCAACTTGCAAGTTTGAAACATGAAATGTGGAATGAAAACTTTTACAAAACATTGCTTCCTATAAACTTGGTCAACAGCCAAACACATGTTTATAAATTCATGGTTGGCTTACGAATTACTTTTATAAACAAGTTTATAAGACATGCACATATTGTAAATTATGTACGAATTTAATAATGTTTGGTTCAAAGTCATCTTCATGTAATTCATTTATTAGTTTTTATTTAGTTTGTTAACTATAAACCTATGCAAAATTCTATCATGATAAGGATTGATCTTAAAATTCCATTTTTTATATGTAAATACTAATGTAACATATTTTTTTTTTATCAAATGTAAATGTAAATACACAATATAGTACAAATACAATACAAAAGGATATATTTTTATCAAATGAGAAATTATATGTATGCAACATAATTTTTATATAATCTAGTCTCAAAGTTCATTTAGTTGTATAGTTTGCAATTTACGACTTGTACATATTGTATATAAAAAAAACCATGTTGTATATATATTATCTTTGGGAAAATCAAATATGCAGTTGACTGCATATTTGATAGATGCAATCCCCCTCACAAATAAATTTGTCACATGATGAATAAATAAACAGCCCCCTGAATGTGAGGGCAGCAGGAGGCAGTTAACAACTAACATATCCCCATTATCTTTTTACTAAAATGGTCTTTGAATCGAGTCATTAATCTCTACTTATAATTAAGTGAGAAGATGAATCCTGCGTATATTCCAACTAAGCCCTTCGATCCACGTCAGCTCTTCTCCTACGTGGCTCTAACATTTGCTTACTTGTCCTTAAAATATGCTCACGTTTTGATCTTTGAACTAAAAATTGTATTCAAATATGTTTATTGTTTGAATGTTGAAATTTTGAAAAGTATATTGTATTCAAAATGCTAAGTGTGTATGATCATTTGAAAATTGAAAATATTGAAAGAGTCAGTTATCAAATTTAGTCAAACAACTAAACATATCCACTTGTTACTATCTCCAATGTTCACGTTCCAATTTAGTCAGTTATGTATTATGTATCTCCATTTTTACTATCAGGTTTGTATTTCTAATTCCTATCTCCATTATACACTTATTCTTCTTTTTATTCTTTTTATTTGTTCTATAATATTATAAAAAATTATTGAGTTGTGCATTACACGAGTTCTAACCTAGTATTTTAACATTTGAAATAAGAATTTTGTTAACGATAATCAGAAAATCTATTATAAGATGCAAAATAATGTTATACATGTCGGTTAGTTATTATTTTTAAGAAACCGATTGTTTTTATATACAACACGTTTATACGTGTTAACTATAGTTCTTAGGTTATGGTTAGCAAAATAAAATATTAACGACAAGAAAATCCATCATAAATTTTTGAACTAAATAATAAGTTAGAGGGGCAAAATCGTTAGTGGGTTTATCTAAAAGAAACAAATTAGTAAAGCAATAAAAGTAGTTAAATAGTAAGTTAGAAGGGTATTTATGAATGAAGAAGTAAGTTGAGGGGCTTTTTTGAAGGAAACAAAATAGTAGCTTTTAACAAACTAACATAGTTACAAAAGTACAAGGTGGTAAACCATAAATTCATATCTGACCGTTGTGATCAACATGACTAAAAATGACCGTTACAATCTCAGGTGTTGATATAACACAAACACACATACTAAATATCCAACAATTCACAACATAAAAAAAACATCACACAAATCTCACTTTCTTGAAATCAAATCTATCCCAATATTCTCACATTCCTTTCTTGAATTTTGTCACTTGTTTCGTGTTTCATTAAAAACAATTTCGAGTTCATTTGATGGCAGAAACAAAACCCCTCAATCATCATCTTGACCATGTCGTTGAAATCGCGATAGACGGGGAACACCAGAAGCAGATAGCTTCGGCCATCAATGCAATCGCCGCGATACAAGACCACCCATTGATGGAAATATCCGAATCCCCGGGCCATTTGTTACTTTTAAAGCTTTTACAAAGAGAAGAAGACCTCTCGGCCCGTCGAATTTCAAGAAAAGAAACAAGGTTGGATACACTTAAAAGACAAGTATTCCAGTTATGTTTGTTTTTCTTCACATTTCATGGTCTTTTTTTAACCATTTTATTCACATCATATAATAATAATAATGATAGTACTAATGATAATGATGTTGGCATTATTGATAATGTATGTTCAAAATGGTGGATACCCATGATCACATCTTTAACATTTAGTCTGGTGATGGTGGTTTTGGTTCAAATGAAGCTTTTCGGGTTTTGGAAAGTGTATAGACAGATTCAAAGAGAGAAGACCGATAGTCGGGGTCTGACAAGATGTATTCAAGAGCTGAGGATGAAAGGGGTTAGTTTTGATTTATCGAAAGGGCCCGGAAATGGTAACAGGATCAAGAGTTCAAGTGTCGAGATCAAATGGAAACCGGTCACTTGGTGTACTCAGTATTTTGTCACTATTGGTCTTCTTATGTTTTCGGGCTTAGTTCTGCCCCTTTGCAAATTCATGATTTGTGCTTAATCAGAAATGGGTCAAATGGGAATGAAGCGAATTGGTCCGATTATTGATGAACTGGCGGCGGTCCATGGAACGGGCCAGCGGGCTGATTGGGGGGGTCAAGTGTGTGTTTGTTCGACTGGGTTTTGACACAATGGTTAACCAGAAGTGTGACACAACTTGTGTTATTATTTGATCATAGGGAAATAGAGCCTTGATTATTTTTTTTACCAGTTAATTTATTTATTTTATGAATTGTAGGGTAATGATTTAATTTATTCGTTTAGTGAATAGCTATTTTTTTTTATATACGGAGTATTTATTTATTATTTTTTTTGTAAAGTTTCTTGATATTGTTTTTATTAGAAACTGGAAAGGGGGTTATAATGAAAGTCAAAGTTTTATTTTTTTTGGTTATGTTTTACTTTAATATCACCGTATATAAGAAATCATTATATTAAAATCAAAAATTACTATATCTAGCAAAATATTAGTATTTTTTGTTTTAACGGTAAGTTTTATTAAAACAAAAACCAACAACCGCAAGATGACACCTTAAATTAGTAAGTTGATAGTCACTATTGAAAACCTGTTACGACTTACATTTCAAATTCATACTAATAAGGACAAGGTATGAACTTTTTATCGCAACTCGCCGTGTCGGTGACCAATGACGATAGCAACAAGCAAATACACTAGCACCGATACAATGTTAGGGAAGAAACGATTATGGACAATAATGGTTTCCACCACGTTACAAAACGACATAGATTTGATGCAAAGGTTGTTTCGTGAAAATTATATGTGTCGGGGCTTGATAACATACAAGCTAGTAGGAATGATCATAAGTCATAACAATAGAGAGAAGGTGTGTAAGTGTATGTATTTTTGAAAAGTCATGCTATTATCGACTATAATAATAATAATAATAATAATAATAATAATAATAATAATAATAATAATAATAATAATCATCTTAATCTTTAACAAGATTTGAACTCATATCCTTAATTCCTTAGATCAAAAATTGGTCAATATATAATAGTATTAAAGACCAATGTATATGCTCAAGGTTGTTTCAATGATAAAATTCATAAAGCTATTGTTTTAAGTCTTAGATTCTTTAAGGTTTCAAGTCTTAGATTCTTTAAGGTTTCATAATTTTGTACAGTATATAAATATACATAAAAGCATATAACTTTAAACAAAATTTTCAAGTGTACTTATTAATCATTCGAATACTAATAAATCGTTTTATTACACTACCTGTGTCCACAAGGAGTTAAAAACTAGTTTATTATAAAAAAACAAAACACCTCATTTAAAATTTAACCCACTAAGGTTTAAGATGCCATGTTCTCTAACTATCATAGGTCTATCTTGTGCATTGTTTAGATACAACTAGAATCATTTTCGTGAAATGCACGAGTTATATCAGTTTATAATTCTTCAGCGAAGATAGTTGGCTAGTAGGATCCGACGACCGACTTTCACACCGTCGTCTTTGTGTGGTGGTCGGTATTTGTGATTTTAGAAAGAAGTGATAGTTAATGGTATGAATTAATCTATATTAATTAGTTCTCATTTTATTTGGCCCAATATTAATATTATGTTATTAATATATAATTCTTTCATTTAACATGTATATATGTTTAAGGGCAAAATAGTCATTTTTGTACTTCAAGTTTTAAATTTTAAGACTCAAGTATACATGTTATAGATTATCGATAATTAGTTTGAAATAAGAAAACAAAGATACATGTCAAAATATAGATAATTTATGGCTTTAAATTCTTTATCATATATTATCTAAACATTCCTAAAAACAAACTCCAAACATTAAATTTCAATTAATTAAACTTTCTGAAGCTGATTTAAATCGTAAAATCAAAAAATTAACTTTTGGTATCTCTCTACTTTGGTTGCAATTAAACTTGTAATTTAGGCAAAGTAGATCCAATATCATAAAATACAACCATAGAATATTTACACATTACCATTTATCTATATTTATATATTACTATATATAAAGCATCAACCCCATCTTCTTTTCTCAAATTACAGGTTTGAACTACCTAAAATACCTTTCTCCTTTATTTATTATTTAAAATCTTCACTCGATAAACCTATATATATACTTTTAATGAAATTATTATACAACATTTACCCCTTAACTCCTAAGCAACTACGCTACCCTTTTTTACATCAATAACTTTTACATCAGTATTACTTGCCGCCACCATCACCACCACCTGTCGCCACTACCACCACACCGCCGCTACTACCATCGCCACTGCATCGTACGGGCATCCGTCTAGTTTCATTTTGAATTAGCATCATTAATTTATCTTTGAAATCAATAAGATATGTGTAATGACACATGTGATTAAAAAAAAAACACTAAATAAAATCCATAATATCTCATACCATTATTGAGTATCAATCACATTTCTAAATTTGTTTATTGATTGATATAAAAAGAAGATATAAAAAGAAAAAACAGTAATGGCTATAGTGGACTAGTGAATTTTTGGGTGGGACGGGCTAAAGAAAAACAAAGGGCCTACAATCAATCAATCATCCAAACAACATAATAATGAAGCATGCCCAACCACAAATATACGCAATATATAAAAATAAATAATAAGTGTATGTGGTTTCATATTCATATTCACATTTTTACAATTTATTTTGTCTTTTTGGTTTCATATTCACGTTCATATGGCCTTTTTATTTCCTTACAAAAGTTTGGCGGTAATAATAAATCCAAAGCATACATACCTGCAAGGCTACAAACTACACTAACATCTAAATTTCACATTCATATTCCTACAAACTACAATAAAACCATCTCCAAGTGACCCGAACCTCTTTATAAGATATCTCAGGTTTAAATTTAACTAGAATAATGTTCGAAAACGGTTATGGGACACACCGATTATGCCACAAACATCCGAGTCAAGACCCGTCTTCTCTAGTTAATCTGAATACAGAAAACTTCATCTATTTATACATTTTAGTTATAAATGAATGAATCAAACAAACACGAATCTATATTACCTTATAAGTGTTTCCTTATCTTAATTTTTAAAAATTGAAGTATTTCTTTTTTTACCTTATCTTTTAATGTTTAGATTATTTACAAGATGTAAGCCTGCACGATGCGACAGCGATGGTGGTAGCAGCGGTGTGGTGGCGGCGGTGGGTGGTGGTGGGGGTGAT
>JAOEHQ010042497.1:0-12170 GCA_025447715.1 Asclepias incarnata | reverse complement strand
TAAAGGTTCCTGACCTTTTAGGGGTTCCTAAAATAACTTTTCAATATATATATATATATATATATATATATATATATTTCATCTTAGTCACTTCCTCAATCATGCATTGGACGTTGACAAAGAAGGTTGGCTCTTTTTTTTACATGACTTTAAGCTTGAGTTTTATGTTTGTTGGTGGATGATCTTGAGCGTCGTATGCATCCACATCCATTGGCAGATGAAACTTCATCTGGATTCTTTCTTTGTTTCTTTCATCGTATACATGAGTCCGGTCTATGCAAATTGTCAAATGTCAATATGTGGAAACTCCCTACCAGTTTGGTCCTTATTCAACTTCAAACCATGAATTTATCAAAATCATCGACTCTCGACTCCCACTCATGTTCCAATCCTTGCATTATTTTACAAAACTTTGAACTTTAAAGTCTATGATTTATGAACATAGAACGAGCCAGAAAAAAAGTTAGGTCAACACATTATATTATATTAAACTATTTTTTAATCGACGATAAATGTTATATTAATAAACATACCAAAAGTTACTGTTCAAACAAATTAAAAGAAAACATTGCAAAATCATACTATGAAATTAACATATTGTAATAGCTAACCGGCGATTCGTGAAGTTCTCCTAGCATTTTTTATAGCGAATTAGTTGATCAACTAAGAATTTGTTCTCAGTCATTATCATCGCCAAACTAAACAAATAAAAAACAATTGAAATCTAAAGAAAAATATTTAGAGATATTAAATCATACAATAACATAAATAACAATAAATAATTTAGAGATATAAAACTAAACAAATAAAATACAAAATCGAAAACCTAAAATAAAAAAAAAGTTCTACATGTTAATTAATAATAACTAGTCATTGTGATTGGATTATTTTTGATTTTAAATCTGATAAAAAAAAATATATTTATTTAACGGGAAAAAAAGGATCATATAAGTAGGATACACATCAAAATATGTACATATATTATATATTGTTACCTTTATTGAAAAGTAGTCAGTAGGGTCTATAGGAACAATACAAAGTAGCTTGTGGCTGCTGCTTCCAAGATTGAAAAAGAACCGCTCAATAAAAATAAAAATTATTCTTAAAAGATGTATAAATGTGTTTTTTTTATGTGAGTTAAATTATATAGTTTAATATTTAAATAATTGTTAGGATTTGTAATGAGCTTAGTTGATAATGTTTATATATATACATAATTTTATTTTTATTTTTAAATCGCCCTATGGCCAAGCTAGCCTTGCTTTCAAGTTTCCCCTCTCAAAGTTTCAAATCAATCATTTTTCAGTATTTGTTTGTTGCGTCTTGACTTTCTTGTTGTAGCAAGCATGTAATTTCCTGCAACAGGTATTAAAATTTTGCTCATTGTTGGTCTTTAAACGTTCATCCAACGTTGCTCGGCTCTTCGGACCATTTTGTTCTAAGTGACTTTTTTGAGTATCTCGGCTTTGTTCCGCGTTTTTGTGGGTGGCGATGATTTTGTGGTCGAGAAGAAAATTATGGTATTGGCTGAGAATGAAATTGGAGAGCTTTGTGTGCAAACCAATCGAAATTAGCCATTTTAAAGAATAAAAGGAAGAAACTTGGCGTGATAAAAAGGAGTATTCGTAGAATGAATGTTTGATACAGGTGATGAAGATGAAAAATAATGGTGTGTTAAAACGTGAAAAAATGATGATAGCATGAGGGGGTGTTTGGGGTTGCGTTTTCAAAATGGATTTTGCGTTGCGTTTTGAAAAAGCATGTCCCTACATGCTTTTCCAAAACTGCGTTTTCATAAAGAGAAAACGCAGATAATCACTTTTTCAACCAAACAGTGTTTCTGATTATTTGTGTTTTACAAACGTAATAATAAGATAATCACTCCAAAACACAATTCCAAACACCCCCTCAGTAACACACCTGAAAACAGAATAAGTATACGCAGTTCTATTAGATCTTCACAATGGCAAGTTAGCTAATGCTCTTATTATGACTTACGAGGGGACATTGTATATCCATAGCTCTACATGGAAGCCCAGGGCTATGAATTGTAAAAAGTTACAATTTACCATACACAAGTTCCACACATGAATCACTTGAGTGACTTTGCTAGTAAAACCTTCTTAAATTTCTTCCGAAATAAGAAGTGGAGGGCTATACCAAGTAATGGCAATGTTGAAATGGTGGCGATATAAAAAAGCATCCATGTTGATCTTCTGTTCTGCAAAAACAACTTGTTTAACCAATTTATAATGGCGGTTACATCAAGTGGTTTAGCCTCCAACTGCTTAGAGATTCGACCAGTGGAACGAGTGAGTACATGCTCTTCTGCATCTGGTAAGACTGTATCGCCACTTTCTTGATCGATTCTCTGCTTTTCAAATGGATCTTCTACGACATCACTTGATAATGGATCATTGCTGATGGCAGCAACCATTCCATTTGAAACATTCACATATGGGCCTTGATCTACAGACGATTCAAGTCCACAATGTTGAGGATTCTGAAACAAAATGTAAACAAGTTCATAACATATCTAAATAAAGTTTAAAGGTGAGCAATATTTCAATATGTGCCATTTTTTAATTGGCTTATGTTTTATATCTAAATAGGACAATGTATTTTTAAATCTTAATCATTTACTTAAAATTGTAATGATATTATATAGTTTCTGTAATCATATCAAATTAATTAATACTATAAAAGCATTAAAAAAATGTTTCGGATCAACACCCTATCCAAGCTCAGCCCATTTCGAACCCCACCAGAACGTTGTGCTCATTTATTATTTTACTTTTTGAACTATTAACCAAATATTATTTTATAGTTTCAAAATATTTATATCTTCTACGAATGTGACAGTTGTTAATAAGAAGACTACTGTCCACTCTGGACCCAGGATCCTTTTAAGTTGAGGGGTAGCAAGCAGTCAACTACTATACAGCTCCCAACTCATAGTTTACAGTATATTAAATCGTAGTAGCATAGAATATTGACCAAAGAGGACTGACAAATTTGGTTGTCACCTTCTTTTGTGTATGCATGAAGGGGCTGCTGTGCAGAACACCAAGAAACTCATTCGCAGCTCTCACCCACCTGGAGGTTGAAATAAAATGCGTGAGATGGTATTCATTTCTTAAGCCTACCTATGGATATTGATGTACCTCTAAAGTAAGAATTAAAACTAATATATCTTTGACATACTATATACATTAGACTGAAGATTAATAATTTTAACAGCACAATTACTCTCGTGAATGTGAACTGATAGCAGCAAAAAGACAATGAAACTTAAAATAAATTACGAGCATACCATAATCTAGACCCAGTAAGACCCTCAAAGAAAGCAAGATGTCCTCCATGTCGTGTTACAGCCAGCACGATATTTTTATTTGCTCTATTGGGACCAACATATAAGAAAGAATAAAGGTGATTAGAATTGGTATAATGTGTTGCTCGGCTAGAGGGTGTAGCTCAAAATGGATCTTTTTTGGTGTGGGTAAAACACTTTTTGTCCGAATGGACCCACTTGTTAGTAAATTAGTTAGAATTGCCACATGTACGTAATAGCATACCTGCACTCGTCCCATGGAATTGCCTCCCAGGTACAGACAGGATCATCTAATGCACTTATACATAGTAATGGAATTGCAACTTTCGTCACATACTGAGCACTGCTACAATGCCTATAGTATGTATCCACGGTCTTCAAAAAACAAAAACGTCACTAACTAGAAGTACACAACAACATTCTTATGCTTAAAGAGGCTTACCTCATACTTCCCAACTAGACGAGTAGCATAATTGTCAAAATCCCGAATGGTGCGTGACTATAAGGGGAAAAGGTCACCATGAGTTAAAAACTGTTTTGTGTAACCAACAGAATAACCAAGAAATTAACAAAACAAGCATTCTTGTTAATAAAATGAACTTCGCAACAACAGAGTCTATATACCTTTACAATACCATCCCAGTCCGCAAGTCGGGAATAACGAGTTTGATGCCTGCAATGAAAAGCTAAAATTAAAATGAAAGAAGACAGCTAATTTGTTTATCAAAATGTAGAAACTCAATAGTGTCTGCCTTATTGATAATTAAAAAGAAACAAAATGACGACATACAGTTGCGCATACTCTTGAAGACCCACAGTAAGAGCCCTATCATAGAATTTTTGAACAGTCCTGCGACATATAAATCTAGACCCAATCTGCCAAAACGTATATAATTACCAAACAATGTAAAAATGTGACACACAGAACCAAAAAATATAAACATAAATCGAGAAAAGAGATATTGGATGATCATTTTAGAAACAGTGTTTATACATAAAAATATGAAACCCTAACAGGTTATCTAATTAATTGGTAATGAGCCAGTATGTTTATATATACCAGTAAATGTATCTATACTATACCATAATGCATGTAAGAAAACCCTTAACTCCCCCGCTGTTTCTTAAGAATAAGGAGGTGCATCCTAGACCCTCCATTTCCTAAGTAAATCTAGTAAGGCCTCATACCCTGTGCCAGAAGGATGGCATGATTCATGTATATGTGATATCATGTAGATGTGCATCCCAGGGCCTTTCCTTTTTACGTGCTTAAAAATATCTTTGAATAGTACTAAACTACAAATCATGCATACAAAAACTTAAATTGTCCTACAATCATTCTTCCTCAAAGCCCTAACACCCAACTTATAAGAATTAACGGTGATTATTACACGCTTTGAAGTAGGAGAAATTCTACAACCTCAAAAAGGGAGATTAGATGAACATGGTTACATGGAAACACAAGCAAGACATAATAAATTCTCACATACAAACAGATACATATCTAGTATTCTAAAATTATTGCCCAGAAACATGTCCTTTAGAAAAGATCTGTCTAGAAAGATGAAACACGTTTTATAAGTCTTGATAAGTAGAAAACTACCAAAAGATCCCAAGGAGAGCAGATAGCAACAGCTCCGGCAATAGGAATATCTTCCCCATATTCTCCAAGATACTTCACCTGATAATTTGTCAGTCACAAAATTTAGTCATTATAGATTTCACCAACAACCAAGACACTGGAAGAACCCATTACATGAATCCTCACGAACCCGATGTTAGTCTTTAATTAGGGGTCAATCAAAAGAAAATTCAGTTACTTGTCCTACTTGTACTAGGATTAAGATGTTTATTACCAATTTACAATATAGGGCTTTAGTGCAGTAACTCACTTATCCCTTGTTGGTGCATACATGGTAAAACATTTTTATAAAGTATTCTAACTTGATGATATTAGAAATTATGAACATGTGAGAGGATTGAAATAATCATATTGTATGATGTAACTTGTCAGCTTGTGATGTTTGCCCCACATGTGTGGGGACTTACGAGAACTATATGTGGTGTTGTGCTAATCTAAGTGGCCAAAGTTGAAAGTTTTCTCTAAAGTTTACAACTTTCGTCTGTCCACCTCGGCTTTTATAGTTAGATTCTTCTCTAACAAGCCAGGATTCAAGATCAGATCTCTTGTAGTCATTCTTTTCTAATTTTAACCACTAATAAAACAAAGTTTGTGTTGGTTATTTAAATTTAGTCTGTGAGTTGCCTTGTCTATAAGTCAATTCATTTCTATTCACTAGATATGGCCTATATTTCTGGACTACTTCTGGTTTTGACAAGAATTTAAGGTTAGAGATTTGATTATTGTGATGTTTTATATGGTCGGGTATACTTGGATGAGAATCGGGTAAACAATATTTTCTTAGAGTGGTGTTTTTGTTTGTCTTAACTCACCAAAAGTAAGGAGAAATGGGTGAGTGTCTCGTTCTCTAAACCAGTGACATTTGCTTACAACTAACTGGATCCACTCCCCATAACACAAGTATAGGATTCATTTATATAATGGTGCTTTATATGATCTTCATTTGATTTGGGAAAGCATCTCGTTATGTTAGTTTATGGAAAGTAAGATTGTAGGATGAGCGCGTCAGCAACCCTAGCATGACGAGGGGAACCCTGCCCCTTGTCTAAATTTAGATTCTACTTGATCTCATTATATCGATTGATTTTGACTAGTATTCTACGTTTTATAACTTTATTAGTGTCCTAATACTACTTGAAGGTTTTAAGTTCTGTTCTCTTCCTTCTTTTAATACACATCAAAGTTTTGATTCACATTCAAGTTGTCACGTTTCTGGATAAGAATCTGATTCATTATAGATCGACCTTTGATTTGGATTCAGGTTACTTGTGTTGATTATTTTGGCTGATTGTTATACTTTTGATTCCCATTCAACTGTTACGAGCATAGAAAGTGTATTAGACCCATGGGCCCGAAAATGTGGTCTTCTTGTGTCATACGAACAATCAATCTTTCATTCTTTCCTACTACAATCTTTGTTTACAGAGAAGTAGTTATTGTCCTAATACTGTAGAACTACTGGGATTAGGATGTAAACTATTCGTTTATCTATTTTATTCTTTGTTCCTTATGTTTTCAATCTTTTCTTGACTCAGGTCTTATATTATTATTATGATAAACAATGAGTACTAAATACATTAGAAGAAAAATAAAGAGTACAGATTATGTATTAAACGTGCGTTCTTTCAATGCAGCATTTCTCATTTCTGAACATTTAAGTATCTTGTATTAAAAGCACAATGGATTACATAAAATTAATTCAGAAGAGAAATGAAAAAGAATGGAAGAGTAATTCTACCAAAATGTTAGCACCAATGCTTGTCCCCACCGCAAATAGAGGTGCATTGGGATTTTGCTGATGAAGGTGGTTGATGACATCTTGTATGTCTTTTGTCCATCCCGCATTATAGAAGCAATCAGACTGCATAGATAAACCACTAAACAATTAACTTCAAACATGAGACAAAGCAGATACAATATGGCACCTGAGTTTCAAATCTGCTTGTATTACATAGCTTGGAGCAAAAGTACACAAAAGCGCAAATTTTCTAAAACTACTTTCAGACATGTCTAAAAATAATTGAGACCATTCAGGTATTTGTGTGCTTGTGTACAAATATACCGTGCCCTGATGACGTGCGAACATGTATTAAATATGGAGAATATTGAAATATTTTATGTGTCAAAGTTTTTTTTCTGGCATCGACTTAGCATGGTTCAGGGTATATTATGTGTTTCTTATACATAGCATTTTTTGGGTTACATGGTTCGGTGTACATCTTGTGCTATATTCGTCGTTATACATAGCATGGTTCGGACCTACTTCGGGGTGCATCTCGTACTATATGTCTCTTTGTACAATGCACTTGAAAGTAGCTGGCATGTCTTACATAGTATGGGCTTGGAATAAACAAGATGTTTCTTGTGCGCTAGTCATACTAAGAATTATATATTTGAGAAAGGCCCAAGCCTTTTCCGCTTCTTACCCAACAACCACTGATACATAATATGTGCAAAAACAACCATTGTGTTATTGAATACAATTAAACAGACAAGCATTTAAGCATATACATCGCGTATATCCCCCGCTTTATAAAGCAAAAAGTCACGTCGCACTTGTATGTTTTAAATTAAGATATTTGTTAATTTCCCACCTTTGAATTGTGGGTTGCTCATGCTCAAGATATATTGATATAATAACTTATATTTCCATTTTATATTGTATGTGACACTTCTTAGTTCAATAACTTTATGATTAAACATTTCATGAATTTAGAAAGCACATAGCGTCAATAACTTATTACACCAGATTCAACAAGAGAATGCCAAATAATAAAGGAGCAGCACATAGCGTCAAGAATTTAAGTTGGACATAAGGGAAAACCTAAAACAATATAGCTTATATTACCCTTTCATTTGCCAGAAGCATCCATTATAAGTAAAAAAAGTACTCACCGTAACAGAAACTCCTCCAAGTCCTCGGTGATTGCATACAACCACATTCCATCCTTGTTCTGCCGTGGAGAAAGCAAGATGCTTGAGGTACTAAAATGTTCTCAAGAATAATGATCATGGTGTTAATACATGGACAAGGGCATACATTATCAATTTATTTTTTACAATACTTGATCAATTTATTCTTTTTCTGAAATACAAATGCAGAATATGATACATAATTTTTATGTCGGATGATAGGCCACAAACAAAGAACACACAGCATCCATCCTAAATATCAAACACTCCTCCTTAAGGTAACAAAATATTTATATTAAACATACCCAACTCACTACTGAAAGGATTCCATGTGTGCCTTACAAAGGGGGATATTAAGAACTGACAACTTCTAACAAAAACTCGACTGAAAACATGTAAAAAGACAAACAATGTTTTTATTCTACTCTTTCAACGAACAAGGTTTCCATCAATAAGATGATTCCCAGAGAGACCAAGTGAGCCCAATATACATAGCTTGGAAAACACTATCCAACTCCAAGGAGGTCACCCTGACTTAATTTCAGAATAAACCATTAGATGGAACACGTATACCTGATCTATATAGTATTACAGTACCACCAATATCAACCACCGGCGGTTAAAGACATCTAACATTTGGTGTCAACATGAACAACATTTATTTTAGGAATAATTGATCTACCGTTCACAATTTCAAGCTAATGGCCTCAAACCTACTACTACATGTATAGCTTTTTCCACTGTCTTGTATTATATCATACAAACTAACATTAGCTTATCAGTGAATGGAAAATATGATATTTGTAATTAAAATAAACAGAAGCATCTAAGAAGGTTCAATAAGAACTATGATATGACAATGACAATAGCTTAAACTTACAGCTGAAGAGGAATCACTAGTTAATCCAGGAATGACAATTACAATGGGGGTTTTATCATCTTCATATGTTGAGAGTCCCAGAACTGCAACGTTATGCAAAAACTTAAACTAAAATTCATGAAAGAAAATCTTACAAATGTATCAGGTTAAACGTTTCACAAGCAACTGATCATCGCATACATTACTAAAATCAAGACTGATGCCCATAACAGCTTCATATGTGTGTAAGTTTGTTGTGAAAAATAGCATGGATAGTTTTCTGATCAGGTATATAAGAAATGTTATATGTCAGTGTTACCATCATAACTCTTCAGCCAATCCAGAGCAAAAGTTCCACCATCAGAAGCATGAAATAATTCTCTGGGAGGGATTCAGAGTGGACAATACAGAACAAGAGAAGGTATATCAATACCAAAAGTACTTTCAATACAAGAAAAGAAACTTCAACAGTGAAAGAGAAATTTTATCAAAAAAATTCATTAAGGTACAATTAATGTATTCAATTCATCGAGTGAGAATAATGATACATTCGATATTTAGATTAACCAAAAATGTTTTTCAACTTTCTGTAGTTAAAACAAAATAAATATTAGCAATTGCCTTTTCCTGCTTCTAATATTGTGTATTTTTATTCAAAGTTCTTTCTACGATTCTTTTACTTAATGCAACTTCTAGCTTTTCGTATAGTCAATTAACTCTTCTTGTTTAAAGCTTGTGCTTAAAACTGTTACGCCTCAGTTATTTTAGAATTTCATAATAGCAACCGCAGACAATCTTTATCCTTTCTATTTTAGTTTGATTCTCCGATAAACACGGTGTCCGGCGTTTCGCCAGCTAGTTTACAAGGTCCGAGTTCACCACCACAGACACTCAAACCAGGTAAATCTCTCCCAAGTACATATACTAGCAATCGGGTATTTATGGGTTAGATCTTAACAATTAGCAGCAGGTAGCATTCTAAGTTTAAAATAATCCTGTAGCAAGATTATGCCACACACATTAAACAGTTTTACCAAACAACACTTTGCTTTAAAAGGTTTAAATTGTAAATTTATGTATATAGCAACACCTGACAAGAAGACATACCTTGTATAATCTACTGGAGGAGGTCTCCCATGGAAATTCAAAAATGTTGTTTGAATGTGAGGACTTGAGAGCCAAGGTGTAGCCATGTAACTTATTAAAGAAGCAAATGCACAAAAGACGAACAAAATCATTCACAATGCATGAATTATTGAAATTAAAGAAACCTTTTTTTTAATAACATAACTCATAGCACAAACAGATTCTAACAAAACTTGTACACTTTTAATTCTCAAAGATTACAATTAATATATTCGGCAAAGCCCCAATTAAGTTGAGCCTCGCAGGGATAAGTGAGAACATATACAGCTCGACAAAGTCGAGTTTTCAATTTGTGATATAAAACCGACGACCAACCATATTGATTAAAACGGTACCATCATATTCTCAATCACCAAATGAAGAACCATACTACTAAGTCACTGGATGTAAGGTACGTTTTAAATGACTAGGTTAGCTAGTATATTCCATTAAATGTTGCTACTGAATATATTCTAATTGTCAAATATTACTATCGTACGTGTCTGGTGGTAACTTATATGGAGTCACATCAACAAAAATACTACTAGATACGTACAATAAGTAATATATCTTTGATACACATTAGAAGCGTTCCATGTTTGATAAACATATGGAGTAAATTCAAATAAATTTTCAAACACATATCCCTTTTGTTTTTAACACACAAAAATAATGACTTTGGATAGTTATAGAATATTTCAAGGGTCATAACTTTGACTTTGCACTATTCGTTTGAAGCTAGAGACAAGAAAAAACAAGTTAGAGTAATGAATCAATTGGACAATACAAAATAAATGGAGCATATATTTAATTTATTTAACTTAAAAACAAAAAATATTTGAAAATGTATTCAAACTTTAGTCCAAAAGTCTATTTTATGTGTATCTCCAACTTAGATCACCTTTATTTTGTGTACCCGTTGGTACTTTTGATGACACGACATCCATACAAGTTGTCACACCAGCATCGACAGTAGTACCGGAAATAGAATAAAAATAGGGTAATGATCCGTATACCATCATTTTTTACCCGTACTGTTGTATAATACTGTGACGCATGTTTGATGGTGTACGGCTAAAAAAAATGGTGCACGGATCTTCTCCCATGGAAATACTCCATTTGACAGTATATACACAACAGAGGCATCAATCCATCAATAGATGGAGTGGTATCCGTTACCAATGCAGCTTGGGCTCACATGTGAAGATGAGAGACGCGGGTTCGATCATTAGGGATGCCCAAATCATGTGGGTATTAAATGAAGGTATTTTTACCGGCATAATAACCCTTACGGGTTGGGATGATGGGATCCAACGTGGTTCCGGGACAGGGTGCCCTCCTTTACTTTTTTTTTTTTTTTTTTCCACAATAGAGGCGTGGATACATACAATAAAAATCATAGCCGACTGAAGTTGAATACATACATTTCCAAACAATTATCCGTTAATTAGCAGAGAGAGAGAGAGAGGAGTCACCTGGCGTGAAGAAGACGACACTTGGAAGCCACACCGTGATAAACATGAGAGGAAGGATTATAAGTAAGAGAGACCGGAGACCCACGAAAGAAGGTGAAGAAAACGTCGTGAATGAAATGAAATTCCAAGAAATTGTACATCATTATTATTATGATACATACTAAACCCATTATGTAATGGCTTTTTGGTATCAGTCTCAACCCTTCCAAGATCAACCCCAGCCATGATGATGATGATGATGCTATTATTTCATATTCCATTATTATTCTCTGACTATTATGATTTTATTATAATTTGGATCTGGATTTTGGATTTCAATACCAACGCAAAGTAATAATATGGTGAGGTACTGAGGTGAGTCTGCTATTGCAATTACAAAACAAATGGTTTTTTGTTTTATATTTTTATTTAAAAAACAAATGCTGATGAGCCGACTTAACAACCATAGTTTGACTATCTTAATTGGCCTTATGTTCTCAACTAAAACGAAAGGGAAAGGAACAAATAATGTGGGGTTCTTAGGGGGTGTTTGGTTAGAAGGAATTCATGGGAATTCATTGGAATTGGAATTTGAATTCCATTCATTCTTATGTTTGGTTGGATATTTGACGGAATTGGAATTTAAAAAATTCCACCAAATTCCTTAATACATGGAATTTGAGATTCCTTCATATATGCAAAGGAAAGTTTTGAATTCCATTGAAATTCATATACTTGACCAAAATATCATTCCTTATTATTATTATTATTATTATTATTATTATTATTGTTATATTATTATTATTATTAATTTTATTAAATAATTTTATTTTATTTTATTTTAAT
>JAOEHQ010042486.1:0-12171 GCA_025447715.1 Asclepias incarnata | reverse complement strand
AGCCCCCCGGAACGGCGTAGCCGTTCGATTAAGGGCTACGCCCGTACCGTCTCCATCCGTTTTCAACACATAACCCACAGAAAAAAAAATTAAAAAAAAAAAAAAAATTAAATTTTTTTTGGAATGAGTTTTTGTTAAAAAAAATAAAAAAAATAAAAATAAAAATACATACCAAAAAGATGAGAGATATAGGGGAAATATATGGCTGAGATTTGTTCCTTAGTTTTCACCATTTTTTTTGTTTTCAAATAATTACATCCCTCATACACAATACTAAAATATTGTACAATTTGCACTTAATATGTTGTGTATGACCAAATTATTTTACATATATATACCATCACTAACCTGTAATTAATATGTCTTCCGTTAGCAAAATTCGCAATTACATGTTGAAAAGAATCATCAGGAATATCATTAACAATAATTGTATTGTATTATTGATCAAAATAACAAAGAAATAGAAAATAAGAAAAAAGACTAGGACAAGAAATGAAGGGGGACAAATATTTCGGTTTCCAATTGTGACTAAATTTATATCGAAATGTAGATAAAAATAAATCAACGGTATATTCAAAAAAAAATTAAAGTTCATATATAATAAATAATGAAGAAAAATATAGATATCACATTCCTGATGCGATAAAATGAAACTACATTGATGTTTATAAAAAAAATGATATTATAACACTAATGATTTACATGCTAGTAAATTCGAAGGTAATATCTAAACATAGATTGGACATGACAATTGATCATCCATTATCCATAATGATTCAATTATCATTATCTAACGGTTGCGGAGTTACATGGAGGCCAAAGATGGTCGTGACGATTTTATATTGTCTATAAAACTCTATATTTCTAGTACTATTTGTATGTATTAGTGTAGTTCAAAACTAACTGGTCACCCAACAAAACATACACTTATAATTTCATACGTTCACCCCAGCTCAATTTAAAGTTACTGATTTATTTTATACATTTGTTAGTATCTTGTAAACTGTTCGACCACCCGAGACTAAAAATCCTGGCTTCGCCACTATTATCTATACTTAACTTATTTGTTGAAATACTTAATATTTCAAGATGTGTAATGACCTGTATACCCCTCCAGCTTAAATCTTAATTAATACTTATCTAATCGTTCGCAAAGCGAGTAAGAAACCCATGATTACCAAAAAAATACTTACCTTATCGATTTAGTCAACCTTTCCATTTTTACAGTTAACTCATATGGTTTTATTTTAACATATATTTTTTAATTTTAACAATAAAAATCACAAACATATCAAATAAAAAAGAAAATTATTTTTTTTTCCCCCGTAATTTAAAATATACATAAAATATTATCAACTAATTATACGTTAAGTTATCTTAAAAAAACTACTTAGTAATATTGTTTTATAATGTATCGAAATTTTTTTCTAAAAAGAATAATGAAACCAATCATGGTATTTTTTTTTTCAACGTTAAATCTTAAATTGCTATATTATTTACCATTTGAGAGTTTTATAACAATTCGTTTTATCTCCCTTCTCACTATAGATACCATAATTTATAAGGCTGTCAATAATATACATAAAAAATTCTATAAATAAAAAACCCACCCCTTACAATACAACATTTTTATACACAAAATCCTAAAAGATAATCAAACAGCATGAATAAAAAAGATTTACTATTAGGGTGGTGGAAATAGGATGGGTAAATGTAAATGAGTGTGCAAAAACCAGTTGACAGTGTGAGACAGTGAGAGATAGTTGTGAGGCTCAGCAGCTACCATCTTCATCTATATTAGCATAATTATAATAATATTTCTGAGGCTGTAACAAAAGCAAACATACAAAATTAGGGTTCCAATTAAATTAAATCCATTTGCTACTTAAATTCAGCTTCCGTTTTTCTCGTAAGTAATCTCTCATATTATACATATATATATATATAGTTTATTTTGTTTTTCTATATTTATTTTTGATTTTCTTCCAAAAACTGGGTAAATATAGCTTTTAATCAAATGTTAAACACTAAATAAATATATTTAATTCATTAAGTTGATCGATATAACTATTTGATTCATATATATATATATATCTGTGTATCAGGTTCATATACATAGTGAAAATTGTAAGTAAGGACATTTTTGGCTGGTTAGAATGTCGGTAACCGCTATTTCGGGCACGACAAATAGTAGTGTGTGTAGTGGGTCTGCCAATGCTTCAAACAGAAGTTGTTTGAGATACAGAAAAAGCCAAATGATGTTTGGGACTGAAAAAGCGTTCCTTCCGCATCAATGTGTACGGAATGTAGTGTTTACGGGCCATCGATCAGATGTGTCTGGACAACGGGGTATGAGGGTTGAAGCGGGTTGGCTTTTTAAAGGTGGAGGAGGTGACCAGGCTTCTGAAGCGAGTTTAGAGCGTAGTGAAAGTGCTAACGAAGATATTTTGATTTTCTTTTATCAGTTGGATTTGGCTACTAGAGTGCAGGTTTACACATGCTCCCTTCTTTGTATTGTTATTGTTAGGATCAGGTTTCTCTGATCGTGCCAAAATGGGCAGGTTGGGTAGGAGGTCACAATGGGTTTGGGTTGAAACAGGCCACTCTTAAGTACGGGTCAGGATGGACGGGGCAGCGACCAGTTTTATTATTAATTTCTTTATTATCATAAATAGCAATTGTGTTGATTAACTGTGATTACTATAACAATATTATTACAATAATAATCTCGATCTTTGAATAAACTGATATGTTATATGCAGCGGGAATCTTTCACCCATTGTCCTTTTGGCTGGGCTTTAAAAAAAAATAAAATAAAAATTTGACCCGGTTGAGATCAACACAACCCAAATTGCCCCATTAACAAGTAAACGGATTATATTAGCCATAAACCATCACCAAGTTGGTCTAGTGGCAAGGAGTCCTGTTTCCTCATAAGAGGTCTCAAGTTCTAATCCTGCCCTAGGCATATCTTGGGGGTGGCCTGGTAAATGGCTGGAACCGGCCATGGGCAAAGCCTGGTTAGACCACTATAGTGAGCCAAAATGGCTTGTCACATGTCATCCCGGGGTAACCCTTAACCAAAGGAAAACCTTTTAAAAGTAAAAGAAAACTATTATATTAGCCTTATCCAATGCTTTGTATTTCTGTTTTTGTAATGATTGGGCGTCTCTTAAGTAGAGAGACTTGTTAATAAAAAGTATATATTGCTTAACCAGATCTATGCTATCTTTCCTTTGCAGTATGCTTTGAATTTGGAGGAGTATGATATTGCAAAACAATTGAGAAACAAGCTCAACGAGGTTTGATTATTTAATCCAGCTCATGTTACTCGTATCTTCCCTGTTGGAATTTTTCACTTAAAGGAGTAGTTTGATTGTGTGCTAGAAACAAAAATAAGCACAACTTCTGGACCCATATCAATATTATCAATTTGTTAGTAATGATGAGAACTGTCAAATGGTAAATCATATAACAATCTAAGATTACTATGCAATGCTTTTATAAGGTTGAAGCAGAAGTTATCAAGCAGCAAGAAACAAAGAGAGGGTTATCTTCAAAAAGTGAAGCTCAAGACAAGGGTATAAGTTTGTTGCGTTTGCGGTGAGTTTCATATAATATCTTTTTTTAGCTTTGTTGGTGTTTCTCTAATTTGTTATTATACATGTGCTATCTTGTGTTATCTGTTTTCATTTGTCATATTACTTCTTCTCCAGAGCAGACCTGCAGAATGCAATAGAGAATGAGAACTATGCAATGGCAGCTGAAATACGTGATCAGATTTCCAAGCTAGAAGCAGATTCGTTGGCTGCGTCAATAAAAGCCCAAGCCTTTGAAAAAGCTCATTTTGAGTTCCGTTTAGGCCAGAAAGTGAGGCACAAAAAGTTTGGTATACATCTCTCATATTTTTGTTTTCTTAGATGCTATAGATATAAGTAGATGTGGCCAGATGGGCAGGTGAGGTAACGGCTCAAAACAACCATCCTTTGTTATGAGTCAATCCAGGATAGGTTTACCCAAAGCACGTTTGTCCAAATTCATCTGAAGGTTTTTTTAAAATAAGCTGCGTGTTAAATTTGATTACAAAACTATGTTACTACAATACCAGTCTAATTATTTTATTTTTTATCTTTGCATAATGCGATTTAGGAGGTTGTATGCATTATGGTTACCCTTTCAGCGTCTTTCATGTTTTGGTGCCTTTGGCTTAATTGACACATTACGCTTTCAGCTACTTGTTATGATTGGCCCAATTGACTTGTAAGATATTAAGCTTAACCCAGTATTGACCCATTTATAACTAAATGGGTGGAAATTGCTTCCTCTGATTATAGTGTGGGTGGGCTGCGACCTTAACACTTAATAATAAACACTTCTTCCTCTATCTCAGATTCTAATTCCTCTATCTCAGATTCTAAGGGCAAAATCACCAAGTTAATTCTGGTAAAAATAAATTGAGAAAGCATTATGCAAAACATCTGTATTAAATTTACGTGTCATCTTGGTCCCTTGCATTTTTTGCTGGATCAGTTTGGTGGTCAGAGTAATTATGCTGGCTCCAGTATCTAAATTCAGTAGAAGCTCATCTAAGTGATAAAATTTATTTGTAATCATTACTTGAAGAGCCTTTTCTTCAAGCATTTACAGTTCACCCCTTATATCTAAACTATAAAATATTATTTTATCAAAATTTGTTATGTGGTCATAGGATACAGAGCCGTGATTTGTGGAATGGATCCAGTATGCTGTGAAACAAGTTTGTGGATGGAAAATGCACAGGTTGACCAGTTGACTCGTGGTCCTGATCAGCCGTATTATCAGGTCCATAGATTTTCCCTATATCACTTAGTTTCCATTACTAAATGACTCCACTTAGCTACCAAAATGCACATCCATTTCGGTTGTTTTACTTTTACTTTCTATTCATTCATGTATCGTCAACGTCGAGGTGGTTTTTAGTTTTTCCTTGATTATTCCGTGCAGGTTTTGGTTGATGTACATGAAGACCCCAATCTATTGGTAGCATATGGTAAGTAGTTGATTCATAGTACTGTTTTTTTCTCACACAATTTTCTAACGCACTTTTATTGTTAGAATTAAACTCTTTCCAATTTCTTTTAGTTCTTCTATTTCGTGAATGAACTTTATCTTTTTACTTAGTTGAGATGGAAATTATTATTTGTTCTGATGTTTGTGGAGATAAATTCCAGTTAATTTATGATGTAAGAAGTAGTTGACTTTTCGTTGCAAAGGCAACATATAAGTTATCTAAGATTGTTATAATGATATCTAGTGTGATAATTTTACTGGAATGATGGTTAATTTTCTATTTTAAGTTATCTTAATGGTTTGCTTATATTGTAATATACTAATATGTATATCTTGAATTTTTTTAGTTCCAGAAGAAAATTTACTGGCTCCAGAAGAACCGGATAAGGTAAGTGTTCCTATATCAGTATATTGCTCCTATATAAGTACAGTATGATAATGTAAGGACCTTGGAAGCATGCAAGTAAAGGAATTTTAGTTATTTATGTTTGCTAGAGGTGGCAAAATGGGTGGGTTAGCGGCACGGGTAACAGATAGCCTTTTAGTTCAGGTCGATCCACAACCCCTTTTTGTTAAAAAAAAAATGCGAGATTTATAGATAATTAATGTACTACATATGGTTAAAGAGAATTGATACAAAAACTATCCCACCTTTTCTTTCCTAAAGAAATTTATCAAGTTTTTTGTGTAATTAGATGCACTTTGGATGAGTTCAAACCTGTTTGACCCACATGACCTGTTTTCTTTCTTCTTGACCCTTTTGGCCCGTCTCCTTTTTTCTTAACCTATTTGACATGTTTGAGTTGCAACAGAACCCAAATTGACCCAACTATAGGTAATATGAGGAAATTGCCTACTCTAATCGTAATATATGCAACTTGATTCAATGTGGTGCAGGCTAGATTTGATCATCCGTACACTTCCTTCTTATTCTATGGTATGGATTCAGCTGGAGACTTTATACCTGTGAAGCAGCTGCGTGAGAAGTACAATAGACCTAGACATGAGGTGCCATATGATCCACAGGATGATGTTTGAGCTGACATAATTCAGTCTGCTGATGTGATCTTGCAGTTGTGCTATAGAATCTCCCGCCTTGTATTAATAGAATGTATATAATTTTATAACTTTATGCTACAATTGAGTATGGTTTTTCTTATAATGTTTTTGAAGACTAACAAGTTGAATGATGGAATTCTGGAGTTAAATTCACGATATTGACAAGATAGCTAAGCGATGCAAAGTTCATCTCTTAATAAAAGGGAACGGTCCCTGTCCATCTAAATGTGTTTCATGTACACAGTCCTGCTATTAGGGATATTATTATTCCTGTAAGACCATTGGTAAAGGGTGGGTAAAAAGAGATGGTGAGTAGGTGAATGGTCAAGGAAGGTAGGTGAAAGGGTGTAGGTGAATGTGTTCATCCAGGTGAAAGAAGTAAAGGTGGGGTCCATTTGTTTTTTTAAATTATTTGTTTTATTTTGATTGGGTATATAGTAGATATTGTGGGGTATTAAATTTGAAAGTGAATGGTTAGGGGAAATAGAGAAGATGAAAGAGGTAAGAAGGTGATGTGATAGGAAAAAGTGTAGGTGAAAAGGTTGAACTGTTACGAATGGTCTAAGAAAGTGTAGAGTTCCTGAATTGCAAGTCATACAGGATTTGGTGTCCTAGCATGTCCTGGTTCGTGCATTCAAGATATGTTGGTACCAGAAATCTAAACTGCTGATCCTTATCGTTTCCTATTATCTGTGTTTACTTTTCTATGTGAATAAATACTACCATCAATATATATTGTATTGTTATATGTTTATGTGCACCATAGTTGACATAAGAAACAGTTTGATCACTATTTGATAATGTAAGAGTTGTTAGTACTGTGTGTATTAGAGCATGTTGCTACAGAAGATAGAAAAATATAATTATATAAGCCTAATGGCACATTAAGAAGAAGAAGTTATTTTCATATATACGATTTGTATTTGCTGTGAAAAGTATGCAAATCCAGCATGAAATAAAAGTTGTAATGGATCAAAACAATGCTGATCTTCTAAGTTGTGGAATCTTGATGTTTTCGCAAGTAAGTTTTAGACGACAGCAAAACTTTTATGGACCATCTCTATATAGCTCTTGTACCACAAGGAATCCACACTTACAAGGACGATGAAAGACTTCCTCGGGTGAGTCCATTGGCCCGGCCACCTTGTCCTTGAAGGCTAACCTAGAATCTCGGGTTGTTGTCATCGTATTCTCCAAAATTTATGCTAATTCTTCATGGTGCTTGGAGGAGCTCACATATATATATATATATATTATGAAATGCATGGATGAGAGAGGGCAAATCGTTATCCCCATATATCCTATCACGTCAATCCCGCTCAAGTGTAGAAACAAAAAGGGAGATATGGAGAAGCATTTGCCAACCCGAGTTTCCGAACTGCATAGTTGAATGCTGGCGAAATGCACTCTTACACACATACAAGTTTCTTGAAATTAAGAGAACATAAAAGATCCCTCTACTTTGCTGAAGTTTTCTAACTTAAGCTCAATGCTTTAATTCTGTTATTTTAATTGGCATATTTTCTCTACATATTTTTGTTTCATAACTAGACAAATGCCCGCACGATGCGTCGGTTATGGTGGCGGCAGCGGCGATGTGATGGTGGCGGCGGCGGCTGGTGGTAGTGGCGACTGCTGGTGGTGGTGGCAGGCGGCGAGTAATGTAGGCTATTGATGTAAAGGTTATTGATGTAAAAGGGGGTAGTGTAGTTATTTTAGAAGTTAAGAGATAAATGTTGTAAATTAATTTCATTAAAGGTATTATAGGTATATCAAGTGGAGATTTTAAAATAATAAATAAAAGAGAGGGGTACTTTGAGTAATTCAAAGTTGTAATTTGAGAGAGAGGGGGGGGGGGAGTTGATGCTTTATATAGTAGTATAGATAATAAATATCTTTGCCCTCTGAATTTCACCTTGCTGCAGCCAATATTTATACAGTCAACTGCATATATGATATCCCTATAGTGTTAATGTACAAGCATTTTTATTTTAGCAAATTGTAACAATAGTTATAAACCAATCATCCATTTAAACAAAAAAGGGTGAAAAAGAAATTTGCTCGTCCCTACAAATTTGGATACACTTCCTTTCCTCATTTTTAATTAATATATATTATTGTTTGTTTGAATTATATATTTATATGTTGTATACTAGATTATTATCTCGTATAATACGTGAGTAAACATATGTAGTTTATTATATGTTAATTTTTCATAATAAAATAGATTGATAATTATATATACTACATGTTGAAAATAATGACATTGTTATCATTACATTGTTTTTCGTTGAGTATGTGAGGCGCCACCATAAGAATTATAATAAAATTATTATAAAGGAAGGTCGAAATGCCATAAAACCATAATACAGATTATACAAATTGATAACATTATTTTATATCATAAAGTTAGATGGATATGAGTGTTAAAACAACTTCTTCTTTTTTTTTTAATATATGGAGATGCACGCTTTGATTTTGACATAAATGGAAAAGGCATCCAACCTGATCTATAAATATGATTTACGGTAAAAGAAAAAATAAAGTCCAATGACACCAAAAGAACAAAACTTACTAAACTAATTTGAATAAAAAAAATTCCAATGGTTCTTAAAAATTGTTTAAGATTGTAACATCCCAAGTTTTAAAAAGATAATAAAGTAACTATTTTCGTAGTTTTGACTTTAAAATAATTTCCTAATATTTAAATTTGAGATACGATATTGAATTAGTTGGAACCTTAGTGGATAGCAGGTATAATACCCATTTAAATGGAAAATGGACGTGGCATGCAAAGAAGTTGCCAGCTACATTCTTTGGTGACTCATATTCTCACCCTCACTAACCATTCCATTTTTCTTCATCTTCAAACTCTCTCTTTCATTTCAATTCCTCTCAATTGATCTTCATCTTTTATATATCTTATAATCCTCTCATTATAATAATAATAATCTCCAAGTGTTCTAGCAATAATAATTTGGAATTTAAGTGTGTGTGTGTGTGTGTGTATGTCGAACCACACAAGAGGAAGGAAGGAAGAAAAGCTAGAGATAGTTTCAATTTTAGTATTGTTATTTTTTTGAGGTATGAATTTGATTATTTTGTTATTTAACATATTAGGGTTTTTGAGATAGATGAAATTTGTGGATTTTGATTGAAATGGTTAGTTTGAGATGGAACCCTAGTGTTTGGTCAATTAGAGACCATGTGTTTTGTTATTGTTTTCCCCATTTCCATTATTGTTGAGTATATTGCTATTGAGTTTGATTGATGAATTTGATAATGATATTGTTTGTTGCTTGTGATAGCCAAATGATGATTTTGAAAAATAATGTGATATGTCCATATGGAGATGGATAATTGTGATATGTTTGTAAAATGAGATTTTGTGAAATGGGTCAAACTCAATAGCAATGTATGTTGGAATAGGGGATGAGAAACTAATTATCTTATTGTTGGTGTTTGGCTAATGTTGTTATGTTATGAAAATAAAGATGAGAATGATGATTTTGCTGTGATGAGTAAAATGATAATTATGAATATGATGATTTGAGGAAATGAATTGATATGATGAAAATTGATGAACTTGTGAATTAGCCAAACACTACAATGAGTGACTTAGTTAAGTCGGATTAGTGTGGATGATGAGCTTGGCTAGAAATCTTATGGAAGTTTGTATGATGATAAGTGCTTGAAAGAATTGAGATTTTGATTATAGCATATTGTGACCAAGTTAAGTAAGTTATATACATGTAATTGTACCATTGGGTTAATATGAATTATGTGAGACCGTTGGGCGTTAATTCATGTTAGCTTATGTTGTTGATTGTGATTGTTGAGAGTCCACAGTACCGGATGACGATCCGATGTACTTAGTGGTACCGGTATGGATCCATATCTATTTTTGTTGTTCAGGAACATTATGTTAGACCGGTGGGCATTAATGTTCCTAAGATTATTGTGATGTGCTATGATATATGCATATGTATATGATGTACTTACTAAGCATTCGCTTACGTTTTTAGTTGTTTTCCCTTTTATAGGATCGATTGATAAAGTTTGATAAGGTTTGAAGTTGGATCGTAGCTGGAAGGTATTTGGCCATTTTGCGGAAATGGAACTCTTGTGGTTAGATACTTAGTGGCGTCCCCTTGATTTTGGCTCTTGGTGTCATTAAGTCATTTTGGTAATTGAATGTATGGTCAAATAATGTGGTCATAATGTTTTGAAAAGTTTAAGTGTCGTGTATCATTGTAGTGTAAAAATGTTATTTTGCCAATTTTGGGCAAAGACGAGCAATTGACCCGTTTGTCATATAAATGTCAAATTTTGATGGGTTTATAATGTGTTTTGTCAAGTTGGAATGTGATTTGAGTTGCTAAAAAGGTATGTTTTGGTATTATGCTGAGTCAAATGTCAAATGTCCAAATTTTGATCAAAAATCGCGTTGCGAGCCAGTATATTCGCGTCACGAGTTATGCAGATTTCCGAGTCTTTTTGGTCAGTAAGTAAAATCGCGCGGCGAGGTACTTTTGTCGTGTCACGAGTCCTGTAAGTCGTGTCGCGACTGTGTAAAAAAAAATAAATTTTGGTCGAGTCGTTACGCGTAATACGCGAGAAAAACATATAAATGTTAAAATGTTAATGTTTTATAATATTATATTTTAACAAATATAAATATGAGAGATGTTAAAAATCATAAGTATATGATTTTTACGTATTTTCCCTTGATTGAAAAGTTAGAAGCCACCTGTAACGACTCGACCAAAATCTAGCTAGTTAATTAATGGATATATATATCTAATATAATTAAAACTCTTATATTAAACTTTATTATTTTCATTGTTACCATAATTGTATATTTCCATCTTCATTTTTATTTTCGGTGTTTATTTATAATTTACAACATATTTTTATTTATAATGTTTAAAAATAAAACTTATGTATTTTAATCCATAGGATATGCTAAATTAATTAATAAATAATAATAATAATATTTCTAATTATAATTTAGTAATTATTACTTATTTAATTATTTATCCATCTACTAATCTGACTAAACGTGGTTGAAAATTTTAAAACGACACAAATCATGTTTCACCATCATGACTTCAGATTAGGTGATAACATTACTAATATCAAAAATATTAGATCTTGACCAATACTTTTATGATACATGTCACTCACTATTACGTTACAATTGGGGAGACCAAATGCATGTGATGGAGCATGTTCAAATTTTATTTTCTTTATAAAAAAAATCAATCGTACTATATTTATAGTTAATCCGTACATCGTATAGGTATTAAGACTAGTTATCAAATAAATTAAAATTGTTACGCCTCTACCATGATTAATCTCTCTTATTTTTTTCGCTGTTACATTAGTGTCACATCATCTTTTCCTCTCAAGAATTTCTCATGATACACCACTAACAAGTACAAGCCACAATATTTCTCTTTATTTTCAAATATTTTATTACTAAATAATTTTTTATTTTTTTTTATTGGTTGATCACCCCAACCCAACCCTCGTGTTCGCTTGTCCTCCCCACAACATGCCCCCACGACGAGGCTCCACGACATGGTCGTGCCAACTGTGTCTTCTCACGACGAGCTCGATGACGAGATGGTTGGGAGAGCCTTAGGCCTCTTCCTATCTTGACGCCGTCATCACCTCGTCTTGACTGTCACATCAGCTTTCTCTCTCCAAGACACACCCAAGAACTACTACCTCCTTATCATACCCTCATCATCAATTAAAAAATTATAAATCCACACACACATACACCTCTCTCCTCATACTCAAATAAAAAACAAATAAAATTACACATACATTCGTTTACTCCGGCCCCACCCCACCTCGTAGATCCATTTCCAAAAAACGACTTACCAAGACGACGACCTATCTGGTGCCTATCATGATGAGCTTAAATCTCAACGATGACATTCACGACGAGGGCATGCAATGAGGACAGGATCCGGCCTTAGGCCCCTCCCTATCCTGACGCCATCATCTCCTCATCCTCACTGCCACATCAGCTTTCTCTCTCCAAGACACACC
>JAOEHQ010042485.1:0-23039 GCA_025447715.1 Asclepias incarnata | reverse complement strand
CCAAACCCCTTCATTGGGGGACTTCCTATGTCAAAGAACAAATAATGTAGTTGCCAAGACTTGAACCTTGGTCACTTATACCAAAGCCCATAGTCTTAATCAACTCTACCACATGTCTTTGACTATAAGTTCAATTAATAAATGATAATTTAGGATTGATATTTTATAAATAGGTATAGAACTTGTATAGATTTATTTAGTTATTTTTTGAAAAAAGTAAATGCTAAAAAGATAGTATATACTAAGCGACAAAACCTAATATCAATAGTTTAAGGTTGTTCGATTACCTTTCAAATCTGGTCCAGGAGATAAAATTTACGCTGTGACATATTTGTAAATAAGTTGAACATATGATACCAACGTCAAATTTTCACTAAAATGAAGAAATTTTTTCCCCCTGAAGATGAATCTTCACTTTTTCAATAAATGATGGTGAAAAAAGATCTTCAGTGAAATTAATTTTTATTTTTTTCCTCAATTTAGTGAAAAATTATGTAAGTGAATAAATCTTTGATAAAGATTTCTTCATTTAAAATGAACAAAATGAAAAATCTTACATGAATATTTTTTTACTTAAACAGGACAAAATGAAAAAAAATCTTAAATTAGATTGAGATTGATGGTGTTGAGAAAATGATGGATGCTTTTTTGAGCACCGGATTTAGTGATATTTGGTTCTTTGATTTATGGGTTTTTGAGCAAAGCTAGGGTTCGTAAAGCTTCAAGATTGTCGAAGGAATGAAGAAGTCTGACATTATCACAATTTGATTTATGGGTTTTTGACACCGCCAATGGACCCACCACCACCACCACCTTTGACCCACCGCATATCTTCAAATAATCGAGCCAAAATATCAAGCGAAGTTACACGCACACATTCACCCCGTTTTCATCCTCTCATTCACCGCCGCCACTTATTTTAAGAGATGGGTATTGTCCTCTTTATGTTCTTTTCTTTATCTTAACATAAATTAGAAAGTGGGTTGTAATAGTTAGATGTGACATGATATATTGATAATAGATATAGATACAGATGAATTTGATGTGTGGCATTTTCAATTGGTAAAGCATGGAAGAATTAATCCCTGGTTTATTTGCTGCTATAGTTCTACGGATAACACATGGATGATGAAGTTTTTTCATGTTATGGATTGTTGTTGTCTTGTCTTTTATAACCATCGTCTTATCTTTTATAACCAAGAGTTGGATTGTTTGAATTTAAATTGTTTTTGATTTAATTGGATTTAAGTTACATATCTTGGGTTTTGTTTGGAGTTAGAGTTGAGACGATGGCAACTGGCAATGGATGAAGGCAAGGGGAAGAATAGGGGAGATGATGATGAATACATATTGCAGGGTATATGTTTAAAGCAGATATGGGTGTGAAAAGACGATTTTACCCCCTTATGTGTATTGCACATGCTATTACTTAACGATCCGTTAGTCTCCGTCAGCGGTAGGTATCGTCTGAGTGCATATTTGAAAAAGTTGGGTATGTCTCGCGTAATAAAACTCACGCAGGTATGATACGTGCAATTTTAAACAAACCACATGTATCATTCGTGTAATTTACCCTATATTTATACAATAACTAGCTTAGTACCCTGCAAAGCAGCGGTGTTAAATATTTTTTGTTAGCTGCATTCAATAGTTGTTCTTTATACCGATTTATTTTTAAATTTTACCATTTTTAAAAATAATATTTTTATAATTAAAAGTTTTAAAATATATGTTATATAATTATTTAAATGATAAAATTTTGATTAAATATTTAAAGAAAAATATAAATTAATTTTTAATGGTTGTAGGTGTAGTGCTGGTATTTCAAAGTTTGAATATCGAAAAACGAGGGGTAAAATGTTTTATATAGTACTAAAGGGGTACTCGCGCAATGTGGCAACCCTGAGTATGTTGTGGAATAACCCGTTATTAATATGGTGGTGGCGCAGATGGTTGGACCGGACCGGAAAGGAAAAATCGGACTCTTTTATAAATAATTAAACATAAAAACAGATTTGGAAAAATATATATTAAATATGCAAAATAATAACACAAGTGGCTATTTGGTCTAGTGGTAAAGGGAGATGATATTAGTACCATATAATTCAATAAAGCTATCACATTCATGCATTATCTATTTGTACAGTGTGATAAATTAATCAAAAACAATGGTACGAATATCAGCCGCAGTGGTAAAGGGTGCTCATTTATAGTTGAGGAGGTCTTAAGTTTAATTATTTGCTCAAACATTTTTGTTTTAATATTTTAGGTAACCAACACCATCTAACTCTTAATTCTCAGTTCGCAATCCATTTTCCACATGGACATGAGGGTATGCACTTATATACCCCACGAGAAAAAAATTAGTGCTAATTTTATTTTATTTTAAATTAATTTTTAATAAAGTTACATAGAGTGCATATCCTTAAAATTATTGGTGAATATCCTGAATTAGTGGTTGACTAAAAAATGATTGTTTAGTCATTTTTATAGAGAAATATATGTTCTTTATAACCAGTGATGATAAGATTTTGGTATGCTTTTAAACATTGAATTTTAAACAAGGAGGTATATAAATGAAAAGTATGTAAGTATACTATGTTATTAACTACTTGTTTATTTTAACGTACTTATCGAGTTTTTGACTAAGATGTTTATCAAACCAAAAACCCGTACAAAGTCCGATGAAAAAATATGATATTTATCTTATTTATAATTTTTTTTTTTTTGCATATCCTGTTATATATTTCTGGATTCGCCACTGATGATGATGACGACGACGGTGAATAATACATAAGTTTACGCGGTTAAATCGAAATCCTAATAAACTTTTACCGCGTATCAAAAACACAATTAAAAAAGGAAATAAGTGGAAATTATTACCGTTAGTGAATAGCACCGACATAGCCACGAAAACCTATAAATAACCTTTACCCCCGTTTATTTCTTCTTCAACACCGGCATTTGGCTCTTTGAGACTCTCCTCCTGCAAAAATCTTTCGATCTCCCTAAACAGCCCAGGCTATTATTATTAGTTTATATATTTTATCATCACATTTACATTTATCTTTCTGATTTTCATCACTACTTCATAATCTAAGCTTCTTTGAATTCACATAAAAAAGCTCTTTTTGATAGAATTTATATTATATATTATTATTTTGAAAAATTAGGGTTTTAAATAAGATTAGAATTAATATTCTGGATATATATTATTGAGAATTAAGAAGAAATAACTTATCATATTGCATTTATTTGGTAAACCCTAATTGTTTTATTAATTTGTCTCTAGTAATAATTTTTTTCCTCCCTTATTTGAATTTTTTTAGGGTTTTCAGTTTTATGATGGGCATGACAAATGTGATCAATCGTATACGAACCGGTGAACAACTTGATAAGGTGAATATTATAATCCGATTGTGATGGTAAGATTTTGCCTATTGTGTCTTGTAAGTTGTAAATGACTAAATGGTAATTGTTGGAATCGATTTTGACTTTAATTGACTTTTTTCATTATGAATCTTTTTTAAGAAAAGGTGTAATATCCCGATTTTTCTTTCAATAATGCTAGTTTCTTTAGCCCAACTACAGTTTGATTGGCCGAGTTTTTATCTACCTTTGTTGTTGATATGATAGGACATACGTGTCGATCTTCATGTCATTTGTGCAGAGTCTTACTGGTAGTACATTTATGATCAGGTTCTTCATCCATTTACTTATGGTTTTTATCACGGTTAGGACAATGTGTGTTCTATATTATATTGACTAGAAGGTTTAAGTTTTTGGATCATTTACAGGAGACGTTTAGGCTGAGTGACTGAGGTGATATTTAAGTGTGTTTCCTTATGAAGTGATATTAGTAGTTACTCTGTTTTTAACTCTACATACACTTTTTGTGGCACTTATGGTCAGTTTTCCTTTTCTCGTTTTGCTGATCATTGATAGAAGATTGAAAGTTGATAATTTATAGAATCTTATCTGTTCAAGTGGCCCTTCTCTTCTCCGCTCATGTTTTTTGAATGTGGTTTCTGCTCTGTTCAGTGTTATTGACAGATTCAGGTTGATGCATTGCACCTATCTCTAGAGCCACACGATCTTTCTTTAGAAAACGCACGATGCAAAGCACAAAATGTGACTTCTCTTCAGATGCATGTGTATATGCTTGTAATTACTCCCTAGACTGGTTTTTATTTGGATTTTTTTCTTCTATATAATAGTTTTAAAAAAAAAGAAGAAGGGTAAATGGGTGGAAACCCTCTGGTCCCATGTACCGTCTTGATACCCAGAGCGCACACCGCATAGAACTCATGCCCGGTGAAGCACCATCCTCACACATGGATCACAAGATATAGTTTCTCCACTTGTCTTTGGCAAGTTTCGAACCTGTGACCTACAACCTTCATCTGTGGGCCCATGTGGTCGCATGGTGGCGGTACCAGTTGATCTATGATCAATTGGTTGGTGCCTTTCGGTTTGTGTTAACACTAAAGTTGAACTTTTGGAGTTGTTTTGGTAGTTTAGTTGGAAGGATGAAGTTTTAAGGGTCCTTCCTAATAAACTTAAATGATAAATATAGGTTCAA
Organism: Asclepias incarnata; assembly: GCA_025447715.1. Taxonomy (NCBI): domain Eukaryota; kingdom Viridiplantae; phylum Streptophyta; class Magnoliopsida; order Gentianales; family Apocynaceae; genus Asclepias; species Asclepias incarnata. The sequence continues at coordinate 18,457 of JAOEHQ010042485.1, read as the reverse complement.
CAGTTTTCATTATTGAAGTTATTCATCTTTATTAGAATAGTTGGACTATATGTGAGTCAATTGATAAAGTTTATATAAATCATTTATTAAGTTTTTAGTTTTTTATCTATTTAATGAGAAAAGAAAATCACAATTGACTCGACGATAACTAATGAGATATTTTTACTAAATTTGGGTCCCCCAAAAAAGTGGAGGCATTGTGCGGCTGCACCACTTGCACGCCCCCGAGGACAACCCTGTAGAGAACCATAGTATACTTAACAAGGAATGTTAAATATACCATACCTGCCAGATGGGAGAAAATCTCCAAGAGCAAATACCAAGCCAAAAACAACGACAGCAACTCCTACTCCAATCTATGTCATTCCATGTTAGATTTTCAACAACTGAATATGCTAAACGGAACTCCAGTCATGGTATTGAAAATAAAAGGTTATTGTAGAAGCCACCACCTTAGTGCCAAGTCCTATTTTGTTAGGCTCTGATGCAATTGGAGCATCATAGTCGATAGTTCCATATATGTTCTTTTCTTCAGCTTTTTTCTGGTTTAATGCTGACCTAAGGGAAAACAAACAAACTTCCATGAAACATAAGTTATTCAAAAGTTAAATGAACTTACATATAGTCAAGTACTCGTATAACATTATAATTCTGATAGAATCCCAAAAATTTAATGAAGATAAATAGATGATACAATTTCTGGAAATCTGGAAATTACAGGATAAAGGCCAATTCGAGATGGCAAATCTCCAAATACAAAGGTATAAAACCCAATTTTCAGAAATAAAACATAGACTGACTTAAAAAAAAGATACAGGAACAATATATAATAACTCTGAGTGGCAGTTACTCTTCCTACTTTTTAGTACCACTTTCCCACAGAAACTTCCAGGCAACATCAATTCCACAAAATGGGTTAAATGGGTTAAAGAGTGGGTCTGATGTGGGGCAGGACCTGGGTTAGCACCTGGGTTCGTATCAAATTCCTTATACTAGAATGGTAAGTATTTTAAGTCAGACGTGTCATTTCAGGTAAATTCCTTGACAGTTTATATTTTCAGCAAATTGCTCATTATGTCATGAAAAAATTTTGTACTCTGCAATCAGGCAAATTCTAACGAAATATTATGAAGTGAAACCAAATGACACTGCAAAAAGAAACTAAAGATAAAAAATTTCCTCAAAACAGAAGCATGATTAACCATAGTTATGGAGAATGTAACAACACCTTTTGACTGCCTGAAGTCTTTCTTCAAACTGAATATCTGACGGAAATTTTTTCGATGGTCCGGCCACCCCAGAATTTGTTGCGGGTGCCTCTGCAAAAATAATTAATAACTCACAGTAATGCATAAAATGTACTTGAATAATAGAGTGTAAACATAGAAATATATAATCTTGTTAAATACAAAAGCCTTGTCAAGTTGTCATCTTGAAAATATTGAACCTGATTATGGTAAATGTTCATTTGCAAACCATAATTAAGGTGAAAACCAAGGGACAAATCTCAATTACACATTTCCCCCTACTTCTTTTTCCCCTTCTTCCTTTTTTATTTTTTTTACCTTGTTTTTTTTCATCTTTAATTTTTTTTAAATTTATTTAAAAAAAATTTAAATAAAAAATCACTCAAAAAAAAAAAAACTTTTTCAAAGGGCGGAGCCATGGCGGCTAAAGGCGGAGCCCGTCAGGTAGATCAGCCCATCACCGATCACCCCCTATGATCTATCACCCCCTATGACCTATCGCCCCACTAGCTGCCCCTTATTAATACCCTGGGCAACGCCCGATAAGGGCGAAGCCTCCCTGAACGCGCTACACCCATTCGGCTAAGGGCTACGCCCGTACCGTATCATCATTCGAAAATAAAAATAAAAATTTGGTATGGGTTTTTATTAAAAAAGATTAAAAAAAAAACTACAAAAAAACTTACAAAATGAAAAAAAACAAGGTAAACAAAAAATAAAAGGGGAAGAAAAAGAGGAGGAAAATGTGTCGCTGAGATTTGTCCCTTGGTTTTCAACATTTTTCTAGTTTTCATTTGATTACAACCCAACTAATTATATCATAAGAAAGAAAAACAATTCTTGCCAAAAAATAATACAATAACCAGCCTTTTTGTGCTAATTTTAAAGGTCATAAACATTGAGATAAACATAAATGTTATAAAATGAATTTGCTTACGATTAGGTATAGAGCCAGGTTGCTGGGATACCAATTTCCTACAAGTTTTTAACAAACAATCAAATAATCAATCACCATAAACCATAATAACAGTCACATATTTGTAGCACATTTAGAAAGCTTCTCACTCTACACGTGTATACTAAATTCTAGAAAGGATACAAATTTGATTCACTTAGTTAAAAACGACACCAACTATAGATGTTGGTGATTTTAGTGTGATCGGCCATTTAGTGTGATTGGTGATTTAACCCAGGGATTTCGAGCTAAGCTCAACTATCAGTTAGGAGAGTGCAGAATGTACGATAACCCTTGTTTTTAGTTCCCATGATAACCCGACCCTCTATATATATATAGGTTCTGGTTAAAATAAAACAAGTATATTGAAACAATAATAATAATAATTAGATTAAAAATTTGTAGTGGTAGAATATAGACTAGTACCTCTGACGTGGCAGTGCACCACCCTTACCCTTATCCTTACCATCCCCCCTTGCAGTTGAGGCTTTGCTTGCCTGAACAATATCATCATATCATATCATATAAATTAATAATAAAAGCTGATTATTTTTTATTTTTTTCAAGTTTAGTATATTATATAGTGATGATTATATAAAAATTATTATTAAATATATGATACCTTGTCAAAACCTCTTCCAGAATTAGAATCAGAGCTGCTGCTGCTGCTGCTGCTACTATTACATCTTATTATGCTAAAATGGCCAACAACACCAAGGAAGATGACGTCACGGTTAGAAGAAGGATAAAAAGTGGAGTGATGAAGTATGGGTCTGCTGCTGCAGATGTATGAATTTGTCAACATCTTTGTTGCTGCAATATATTAGTGTGTGCGAGAGACTTTCAGACTACTATTTATTTCATATTTACCCGGTATAGACTTTGTCAATGTCAATGGTAATAACCGTAAAAAACAGCGACTAATTTTCTCTCGGCATGATATTTTTTTTTTTTTTTTTGAAAGGTATATATTATTCACAAACTCACCGACAAATCCGTCGAGAAATAATTACAAGGAAGAGATTACATCAAGCTAAAGCTGCACCAATCTTTCCAACAAATGGAAACATCCTTACTTCTATTACAATACCAAAATTTTAAATATCTAATCTAAGAATTTGTTATGCATCCATATCTTATCTATACTACTTTATAAATGAAATGCAAGGTGTCTTAAAATTTAAAATTTTCAACATTTTCATATTTATCTTATTTATATTTATGTATTTAATCTACTTATTTATATTTATATCTATAATACTTTATAAGGTGTCTTAATTATTTAAATTTTTTACTAATAAATAATAAACACAATATATATAAGTGTGTTTTACACAATATAAAGTCGAATTCAACTATTGGCAAAATATATATAAGTGTGTTTTACACAATATAAAGTCGAATTCAACTATTGGCAAAGCCATCCGCTGTCACTTCTTGTAGGATGTCATAACTTAAATTTATAAATATTTATAAAATTTAAGAAGTCATCTATCGTCGCACATCGTGCGGGTACGATTTCTAGTAATAATAATAATAATAAAAGAAGTATGAAAAGTGGTACACGGCAGGCACATACTACCACGCCTTTCGCACAAATCCCCACAGACGCTGTAAAAACCCCTTTCTGCGTTCACACTAACTTTCTTTTATGTCCTTGAACTGTGAAGCTCCTTCACATTTTAATCCCTTCTATTTTTTTTTAACTTTTATGTATCTGCTCTTATTCACTCTCCCAAATTAATCCTTTTAACATTCTTTCCAAAATTAGTCCTTTAGCACTACATTATATTTTCTGAATTCCCAATTGAATGTGTAAATTACTGCATTTTATTTCAAATTAAACATTTAAATTTAAAAATAATAATAGGGTTTTGTTAATGACAAACTTATGGGTTGTCTTTTAACGTGCATAAAAAGTTGTACCCTTTTATCATTAAATTCAGATGTGAGTTTTTTATATGTAAGGTACTATCTTTTTATAAATGTTAATGACCAACTCTCAGGGCTGCTATTATCAAAACAATAATATATTAGTTTTTTGGTCCATGAAAATTACAACAACATTAACAACTACTCAATCCCGACAAGAGCCGGGGTTTGAGGGAGGTATAATGTAGACAGTCTTACCCCTACCCAAATGTAGAGAAGCTGCTTCCAGAAGGACCTCCGGCCTAGGGCTTTCACCCTTGTAAAAATTTCTCGACGACTTTGTCTCGATCTCAGATCTAGATCTCAGATGTAGATAGAGAGAAACTAGCCGTTTGAGAGGATAGCCCTAAAGAAACTAGCTGTTTGAGAGGATAGTTTTTTGGTCCATGAAAATTGTCTCCAAAAATTAAAATAAAATAAAATTAAGATATGAGTAATAAATGAAACTTTTACTAAGTAAAAAAACATTTTAGTCCTTATATTTGTGGCTATAAGTGTGCACGTGCAATGTACGACAACCGAATATGTTTTAAATATTTTAATAAGGACACACAACTAAAAAGTTAAAAGTGACGGCATCCGACGTCCGTGATACGGTGATAGTTTTGTAACAGAAAAAGTTACATGGGTAAGTATATTAAAACTTAATTTGTTTTAATTAATTTTATTTTGTTTTTACAAATTGATATTGTATTCAATTTGATTAGAATATTAGATGCAAATAAAAATAGAATGTATTTAAAAATTCAAATTTTAAGACACCTCTAAAATGCTTTATAATGCAAAATATAGATATATGTAGATAAATTTAACTTGGAAAAAAAATTAAATTAGTGATAATTAATTAAGAGTATGATATGTAAAAGAGTAGGTAATTAATCCATTTCTTAAATAGCAACAGTTATTTTGACAAAAGGAAAAATAGGATTTAGGGAGTATTTTATTATTCTACTTTTAATCATTTTTTTTCTTCAAAAGTTAGATTTATAGAATGAACACAGTAAAAATGCAATCTGACTATTATATGATATACCAAATTATGTTTTTTATAAAGAACTTACACATTTAAATTGAGACGATATATATATATAGAGAGAAAAAAAGGAATATGTGGCTGTAATGTACCTAAGTTTAGGTATATAGAATCTCTCACATACCAATATTTTAATATTTGTTGTATAATAAATAAATGACCTGGGCCTCATGAATTTTATGGATTAAAAAATAAAAATGTGAGGGGTTCTATACCTAACCTTAGGTACATGATAGCCACATATTCCCATTCCTCAAAAAGAAAACCTCAATGAGGGGCAAAGTAGCTGTAATAATGTTTAAGTATCAATAACAATTGTAACTAAAACAGATAAACATATTATGTTTCTCTGTTCAAATAACTTGAGGATAGCGAATCTTTTTAACTCATATGTATATATAGAACCTAACCAGAGTATCTCTATGGCCGTTTTCGAACCATTTTAACCGTCATCCCCAAGATGTTTACCTGTGAGGTTTTGAACCTAAGACCTCTTTTGAGATGACATGACTACTAACCAATAGGTCACATTCGTGGTGGTTAATAACAACAATCGTAATTAAGTTTGGTTTATATCGATTTAGACAGTGAATTTAAAACCAAACTTAAATGCTTCTTGTTAAATGTTTAGCGAAAGACATCAATGGACAGATGAACAAACGTTATAAATCTATAACTCTAGTATTTTTTTTTTCAAGATTTTAAAGAAACACAAAATAATAACAATAAAGAAATACCGTGTGATACAAGGAGAGAGTCAAACAACCACAAAGAAAGATACATATAAATTGTCTTGTTAGGTCTACAATGTTACAAATGGAACAAATTTATGTCTAAAATCCCACATGACATAGTCTTCCAAAAATGGTTGGTACATGTATGTCCTTACCATACCTGGCCAAGTACAATAAGTTGTTCTCATTGGTGTACCTCATTTCTTTCCTTATTTTTATTTAATAAACAAGTAGCATTTTGTATATCACATGGGAAAATGAAATATAATCAATCATGTCACATTCTTATGGACGTAAGACATCAACCATGTCAAATTGGGAAAGTTTCAGCTTCAACTTTTGGCCTCTCATGCATCTTGTAGTGTGTTACGTACATCAATTACTCATAAGTTACATTATGTCTGGTTCAAATGGATGTCGGATAAAGTTACTTTTTGTAGACTCAATTTGCGAAAGTTTGGATATCAGGATGATGGCAATAGGACACGGCATGGGCTAGGCATGTCCCATGCCTAGCGGCAACACCGCTGCCAAGGGCTAGGTATGGGGGCGGCATGGTGGTAAGCGGCAAATATTGCCGAGAAGGCATGGAGGAGAGAAAGTGTTGTCTAATGATTGGGGGAAGAGGGAAAGGAGATAGTGGGTATGATTGGACAAACTATTGGGTTACAGCACAAAATTCATTAATAAGCCATCTGATATATTTTTATTTTTATTTTTGTTCATGATTCTGCAAATGATATGGCTATCTAATATCTAATGTAAAGTCATCTACCTAAAACATAAACATATATACACATGAATGAATACATGATACAACCTTTCTATGTGAAATAAACGACTAGGTCAGCTTAGGATTGGGGATCTACATATGTAAACTTGTTTGTAGGTATGCCAATGGTTAAAAACAAGTTTAGTATTACTATATATATTTTTCGTTTATTGTTTACTATTGGCACAAAAATACTAATTAATGAAAGTGACAAACACGAGAAGAGGTGACTATCATATATTCATGATCAACCTAAATAACACGATAAATGTTAAGCTTATACAAACACACTTGGCATTTGAGATTGTTCAATCAGAAAGTTAATTTGATTAGTGACATACTCGTACATATATATTAATAAACAATTTATTGGTAAATTATTGGACTTAGTACTTTAAAATGCAAGAAACTTTACACGTTTTGTCATCGTGGGTATCCAACTTTACTTTAATTCTGTGCATTGTATGTAAGTAACTTTTTATTTTGATCAAATCGTGTAACATTTTTACTTGCACCAATTAAAAACTTGCACGTGGCAGCTCATATGGTTTGCCACGTATACACTTTTACATGATTCGATCAAAATAACAAGTTACTTATATACAATGCACAGAATTAAAGTTGGATACCCACTGTGACAAAACGTGTAAAGTTACTTACATTTTAAAGTACTAAGCGCTAATAATGATATATATTATATCCATTTACTTTAACACCATTGCCAATGAGCGTGCAATAAATGTGTCAAATTTAGGCAGCTGAATGGTTAGAGATATGGTATCACTTACAGAAATCTCACCCACTACAACCAAACCATTCTACTGCAATATGTACTAGAAGTGCATTCATTTCGTGGCATTATAAATTTGGAATTGCTATATTATAGGTTTTTTTTTTCTTTTTCTTGTTCCGTATCAGATAATGTATGCAAACTGAAAGAATAACATATTTCAACTGACAATTGGATCAGCTTCAGGAATGTTTATGGAGGATTCTGTGTTTCCCAAACTTTGGGTCTCCAGGGTCGGGACAATTGGAGGCTTCATTCTTCGTGTTACTGTCATGTTCAAACCTTCTGTTGTGTGAATAGTTGCCCCAGTCGTCATTTTGACCTAGAAAAGAAACAGTTATTGCTTTTGTAAGGTATTGTGTCTACATATGAATGACCATGAAGTGGAAGGGAGAAGTTACTTAATGTGGCAAGATGGGCGGGTTGAGTATCGGGTTAAAGCAGGTGGAATGAAATGCTTCATTTTTAAAACATGCTGGGTTGGGTCGACAAACAGGGACTTATTTGTCCACTATAAAGGACATTTTATATAGCTAATGCGTTAATAAAGATTTATAAAACAATATTATTACGTATTAATATACAGTTGGTCGGCGGGGGACCAATAATGAGCCAGTTATACATTTTTACATATTAAAATACAGCTTTGAAAAAATGATTTTTGGAGGTTGTATGCATTAAATAATGACTTCGAGCGACTTTTAACTTGTTTCATCCATTTGACATGTTTAAAATAAACAACAACCCAATTCCACCAATTCATAAGCAAGTTGGTCGAACTGCCACCTCTATTAGTTACAAACTTACAGCAGCCAAAAAAAAAGTGACAGGAGAGGATCGGAGCCACAAAAAAGAGAAATTAATCCGATGCCAAAGACGATCACACATTTTTCGTTTGTTTCATAATTTGAACCTGTACCTTCTGACCACAATTAGTAACCTTGGTTTGTGAGTTCACCCTTTAAATCACATCCATCCTCCCAGTTATTTTCTTCTTCTTTTTTTACTGTAGGGTAATGCTGGTGTCTATTTTGCAACACAATTTACACTATAAATTTATGAGATTGGTCCATCTAACCTCAAGGTCAAAGCAGACTTCTTTTATATCCATGGTACTTCTTATAAGTTATTATCATATTATGACGTAACTTGTTTATTGCACTTAACTTTAGCTGGATGGAATCAGATCTTATATAACAAAAAAAAATAAAAAATTGACTTACTGGCGGAGCTCCCAATGCCATTTGAAAGTTGAATCTACGAACAAGCATCGCAACTGCTACTATCGCCTGCAAACATAAATTTATTTAAAAAAGGCTTAGACTTCGTTCTCATACTATGATAGTCAGAAATTTAAAAGCATAATGACTAGCAGAGGGCCATAGATAAATTGGTTGTAGTATGTATGAAGCTTACCTCAAACGAAGCAAACATGTCACCAACACATTTCCTTGGTCCACCACCAAAAGGCAAGTAACTGAAACAGTTATCGACATATGCAATGACTCATTTTGTCGGCATAATCATATTTAAGAATCAACAAAGTGATCAGCCCTCAACAAAAGAATTTTCCACGTGCATACTTCAACTCTTACAGCCATATAACTTCAGTTCAGTTAAAGAATCTCTCAATCGCTACTTGATAGTCTATGTTTGAGTTCGCAAACTATGACCTTCTTTCAAAATTAAAGGTCTATGAAGGCAAAAAGAATCTGATTGATATGACTGCATGAGCTTGAAGATGCTATAGATGAATTTTCTTTTATTGTAAAGCATGCTAGTGCAAGACCATGAAAGTTCAACAATCATTATATGTATTGTTTTTTCTTTAAAGTAAACATAAATCCAATACGGTCTATGAAGACAAGTGTACCTGAAGTTTTGGTTGCTCTCGTTGGGATTTGGTCCATCTAAAGGCCATCTTTCGGGATTAAACTTATCTGCGTCTACCCAATGTGTAGGAGAGCGATGAAGATTCCAAACAGAGATGAAAAAGTCTTCACCCCTATCAACATACAAATAAGAACTTTTAACAATTTAATCTTTCAAAGGCCTAAAAATTAAAGGAAGCAATTCTGATCCATTTACTAGTGAATCAGTAAATTTGGTTTATGCTTTATCTATAGCAAATCTAACGGGTATGAAAAAAGCTTAAGATATGTAGAACTTTGGAACAAAACTGCTAACCGCCTGGACCTGTTTCAACCCAATACCCATACAGAAAAAGTACCCATTTTGATGTCTCTAAAAAAGAGTAACAAAGAAAAATATAAACAAAGGTGGCGCTCATTGATGGAGCTAGCAGATTCACTCCCCGTTCAATTGTAGCAGTTTATACTCAAGTTTAACAATTTTAATATAAAAAATTTAAGTGATATAACTTCCTGTAGGGAAATAATAATCAGCTTGTACACTTTGCCACTCAATTTTCTGGATCTGTTTATGGTGAGGATTACACATTTTGACGCAGAAGAGAACAAAGCAAACCAAGTAATGTAACTTATAATAACAGATAGGCACATGAGTAAACAAACCAAGTTACATAAGTTAAACCTTTTAATTGGATACTTGTCAAGGACATCATCTTCGAGGGAACGGCGTATCAAAACAGGTGGTTGTGGGTAGAGCCTCAAGGACTGCAATCAATATTAATTGAATGTTAGGGAATAACACTAATCATGAATGTTTCAGTCACAAACATTTAAAATTGTTCTTACTTCATTAATCACTCGAGTTGTATATTTGAGTTTCTTCATGTCTTCCATCGTCGGAAATCTATCACCTAGAACTGCATCAACCTGACAAGCATGTCATCAGTTAGTCAAAATCCAATGTTTTGTATTCAATAACTGAATTGAGGTTTAGAGTTGTATATTGTGAGCATCCTCCGGTCCGAGAGAGGGAGTGGTCACCAATAGGGGAGGTAAACTGGTCAGATCGACTAACAGGTCAAAACAGCTTCTAGTCAAAACGGTAATGTTTTGCTACAGATTAAAATGTTTATCAAACACCTTTTGGCCACAAATTAAAAATAATATCATAAATAACTACCGTCTAAATATGATTATAACAAATTTATTAATAATAATCTATTATTCTTAATAAAACGGCTTATGAGGTTTTATGCATTGTAACTTATGTATTAAAGTTCCAATTTGGGAGACTTTTGACCCTTTTTGGCAAATTTTATTTTACCCATTTGACCCATTGAATATAACATAGAACCCGAATCAAGCCACTCACAAGTCAATGGATCAAACTTGTCCCCTCTAACCACAATCTATTTGTCAACTAACCTCATTTTGAAGCTTGGACATGACACTAGGTTCCTGCAACATAATCAAAGTAGCCATAATCACAATGCTAGCAACAACATTAAATGTACTCTCTCGTATGCTTATTGAAATGTAAATAAAGGGGGGGACTAGAAGGGACATGATAAATAAGTATTTCTATTTTTGATAACAAAGAACTACGATCCCACATGAAATTTCAAAATATCCATGTAGAATATCACTCAAGATGACAAGATTTCCTCTTTTGCAACATTTGAAATCAACTTACTTGCCACCACAGTGGTTATCGCAAAATCAAATGATTAAAAAATGTGTCTTCAAATTATTAATCGTATGGACTCTCTTCAGAACAGAAGTAGTACTGAGGTACCTCGGAAAGAAGATAAAAGGTCCATGTCAATACTGCAGCAGTCGTCTCGTGTCCTGCAATAAGCATTGTCATCAAATCATCCCGGAGTTGCTTGCTCGACACCTACACATTACAAATACAGGATCACAATTCACAACCATCAACCACGAAAATGGTTAGAGGTGGAAATTTTCAACCCTTTGACTTATGAATACGTTGATTCGGGTTATGCTTGATTTCTTAAGAAAGAACAGTTCTAACGAAAACGGGCCAAATGGGTCAATAGATTAAAAAAAAATTTGTATTTTTATTGCAAAAAACTAACAGGACAAAAAATGTTTACACTCAACCTGACCCAACCACAAAAATACTTGAACCTGAACCCGTCTTGACCAGCCCACCCATTTGCCACCTTGAACCAAGATGATAAATAAACTCATACATTGTCTCCTGACGCCAACAGAAAATGGAGAATACTTGGATCATTTTCGTTCATGTACTCCTCATTGAAATCTACATCTTCTTCGTCAACCATCCTCTGAATATAAATGGCATACATAAGATGAATAATGTTGTAAATATCAAATGCAATCAAAATCAATGGTTCTCCAATTACAAAAGATTGTAAGTATAAAATACAATCAAAGTCAAACAAGATTCTTTCAATTTTCGAATGGGTGAGTTCTTTATGATCCCATTAAATTTGTAACCCATAAGATTACTACATTTCCTTTCTAAATAAACTTTTAATGTAGAATTACTAGAAATTACAAAATTGTTTGAACCAAACTGATTCCAATATGAGGGGAATTTAAGACAATTAATTGATATTCTTACATATCTAACCAAGCATCGCAATTCATCTAACATATAGCTAAACAAAAACATATTAACACTCACCTGAAGTGTATTTAATTATTTACAACTGCCTAAATTACTTTTATTCAAAAATTATTATATCATTATTCTATAAAATAGCTTTTTGATCATATTTGAATATTTGATATACCAATTAATTTTGAAAAATAATTGGAAGAGTGTTTGAGAGTCAACCCAACCCGATCCGACCTACTTAAACCATCCTAAGAACATTGCCCATTTTGACCCAAACGTATTAAACATGATACTTAACCAACTAGACCCGTTTAAATCATTATTTTACAGCGACCAAAATTGCCATCATATGAAGAAATAAAATGGATCAATGTTATAATAACAGCTGCATAATCACATTTTAGTATATTAATCATATATTCATATATGATCCCAAACTGATCTGGGCCATTTTGAAAAATGTAATCATGTTGACCATTCACCCAGCCCACCCGACCCACTAATGTTCCCACTATAATAGAAATCATTAAAAGCTTCACCTTGCATATTGCAATTAGATCATCCAAGGTTGTGTTGATTAGCTTAAGGGCTCCATTAACCTTCTTCTGTCTCGGTGAGATATCTTTCCATATCGGAATCTCCCATGTTGGAATGGGTGAGACGCTTCGATCCTCTGCTTCTCTCAAAACCGTGTATACTGCCTGGTCTAAGACAATCATTTCACATGAGCAAAAAATTTAAGAAAAGAAAAAGGAAAATCTACCTAAATGAAAGTTCAACATACCTCCACGATACCATTATCTGTTGTCAATGAATCAAAATCATAATTAAATACTGCTTTCCCAATAATATCTAATGTCAAACGTGAAAAAAGAGATTCCATCTCTACATCCTCTCCATTGTATGCAGCAGCATCAAGTTTTTTGCATAGACGATCAGTGGCATCTCCAAACAAGCCAATCATTGCTGCTACATACTACAGTTGAAAGTCACTTATAGATAACGTGAATCCTATCTACTATTACTTAATGAAGTAAACTAATGAACAAAAAGATTTTGTGTAGCTAACTATTACACAAAGAAATTTAACCTATACATTAAGGGAAGCGGTATGTACACAACAAAGTTCTTCAAACGCAACACCTTAATGCATTACATACTTGTACATGGTGCACTATACTAATTGTACCTGTTGTGTATGGACCACTTTTGTTGTGTGCATATCACCTCCCATACATTAAAAGTGGCCAATACCGCTCCAAACAGAACAGTTCCGGTCGATTTGGGCCGTTCCATCAATACTATATTTGTCTGGTTTTTAACTCTTTTCTAAGAATAAATGTATTATTAAAAAGAGTAACAAAAACTATATAGTTGACTAAACAAACTATGTTTTTTATTAGATTATATAGAAAATCTTAATCACTTGGGCTAATAAAAACTTCTTTCGTTAAAGACGATACAGTTCAAACAGGTAAACGCCTAACCCAACCCATTTCCATCCCCCCTGAAATTATATATTAAGAGTTTTTTATTGATAAAAAAAATAGGACAAAAAAAGTGTAGGCTGATCAGCCATACCCATCCGAACTCGTCTGACCACCCCAATGTGCCACTGAGAATTGTATCTATGATAAATAAAAGAAAATGAGACGGTTGTACCTTGAGATGTAGTGCTGGGACAATAACCCGTCGTCTAACTCGCCAGACCTCCCCATCAGCTGGAATTAGTCCCGTTCCCATTACAAATTCTAGAATTTCGGCTAAAATACCCTAAACATCAATTATCAAGTTTGTGTAGCTTATTATTATAAAATAATTAGTTTATGTTCTTTAATATCAACAAGATATGGTGGCTTAAGATGTAAACCAAAAACAGATAAAGAAATAAGAAAAAAGAGACAGATGCTTACTTTTGAATACGCCTTTGCATTGTCTTTTAATATGTGTTTTGCAATATTGGGATCCGACACAATCAGAAAAGACTGCAACAGAAGACAATGGTCTCAACAATTGCACATCTTTTACTAGAGTTGGCAAAATGAGCAAGTTGGGTAATACGTCAAAACATGTATATTCTTTTAACTTTATCAAAAATTAGTGTGTCAAATGTTAAATTATTAATGTATACCTAAAAACTAATAACCCAGATCAAACCATTCATAAGTTAATGGGTTGAGATTGCCAACTATATAGCAAAAGAAGCAAGATATTGAAAAGGAGTCAAACCTTGGGACCAAAAGTCAACCTGAAAATTCCACCATATGTAAGAAAAAGTTCATACAAGGGGATGAAAAATGCCTCACTCCTAATGGCACTAATTGCTCCTTTTGCCTCTGGAATCTTTGGATAACTTTCACCAGAATTTACCAAATTTGATAAAGGTTCAAGAAAATCCGAAGGTAAGCCCAATTTTGCTAAACTACTCACCAACAATGATCCAAAACTGCGTTTCATGAAACAAAAAATACCAATAAAGAACAAAAACTTTAATATGTACACACAAGGGCATTTTAGTAATAAATCATGCGAATACGATATGAAAAAAACTATTCATTAACACATGACATGAAATGCAAAAACATATTACTCTTTCCGTCCCATAAATAATGTCATACTTCCCAATGTTAACATTTCCTTTTTGGGACATTTTCAGTACAAAAATTTTCTTTTTTGTCGATTAGTACTTATATTAACTTGTGTCAAATGTAAGGGCATTTCAAATTTTTGAATAGTAGTCAAACAATTTTATGAAATATATCAAATCAGTGGGACAAATAAAATAACAGATAAATGCAGAACACCTTTTAAAATAAAAATAAAAAATGAGGCAAAACACTCAATAAGCAGTAAGAGCAAATTTGTATTCATCATCTAGTTATCCTTTCACTTCCAAGGTCAAATGGACTACCATTCAAATTGAGAAACTATATAAAATCCGTTACATATAAAACACCAAGATTGTTTAATTGTTTCATTTGCTTAATGCAGCTTGCATTTTCCTTTACTTTCCTTTACAAAAGTCGAAAAAAACATTGCCAACTTTTATTTTGGTAAGTAAACTAATCGACTACAAATCCGAAAGTTTCCTTTTCTTCTAAGGACAAAGGTGATACAACACCTTGCATAACTGTCTTTCCATTTCTATGTAAGATCAAGACTTTCTTTCTTCTTCTTATACCATAGGAAACAACATCCAACTGATACCTAAGTATTTTAAGACAGCATTAAAAGCAATCCTTTAAATTTCACGTCCTAGTATGGTAGCAATGTACAACCGCTGCCTAATCACGATTAGAAAGCATAATTAGCTAATTAATACCCCTGCCGGCCCAAAGTTATCGTACACTTATCTACTTACGTTAATCCCAAGATAGTTGTCGACACAAAAACAGTTTACCAAATTTCGAATAATTCATCACACAATTGTGATGATTCCACATTCCTAAAACTATATGCTTTCTAAAAGGGTAAAACAGACATTGAGTTAACTTAAAAACGTACACTAATTGTAATTCATACGAACTTTTATTTCCGAACAGATATTTCTTTTGACATACGATAATCCGGAAAGCATAACAATATGTGGAAAACAATGTTCAGAATAACTCAACGCCCACTAACAATCCTAATAATTCAAATCACTAAATTCAAACACCCACAAAGTAAATGTTAAAAATAGTACTGTAATATACCTAGGCTTTTCAACAGTGAATGCACCCGAAGCTATTCGGGCCGATAACTCGGCCCGACGACGTTTCTCCTCTTCACTCAAATCAGAATTGGGTTTTCTTCCATTTGAAGAAGAGCATTTAATCCGACATCTCCCTGAAACCCCTGCAACAAAAATCACATGTCAAAACAAATATACACATAATCAACAACTTCTAATACACAAATAAATAAAAATTTAAACTTTTTTTATTTAAAAAAAAAAAAAAGAAAAATAACCCATGTTGCATAATCAAAAAACAAAGAAAACCCACCATTGAATTTAGGAATTGAAGAAGATTTAAGGTTGAATTTGTTGTTGGATTGGAGATATAGGGAGGGAAATTGAAGGGATGTTAAGCTGGCAGCCATAGTTTACAACAGACAGACAAACACAGAGAAAAATAAAACGTAAGGGGATATTATAAGTAGTGTTTGTTTTATTCAAATAAATAAAAAATTAATTAAAAAAATAATAAATAGTGTGTGTGTGTGTGTTTTTTTAAAACGTATAGTATAGTAGTATATCGAAGAACAAAGAGACAACGATGGAATCTTTTAAGTTTTGGAAAAAGATGGGTACCTCCGGATGCCATTTCCAACAGGACAATATTTAGCCAAATAACATCCGATTATTTTTAGATTAATTAATAGCTGTACATGTATCAATCAAACCAACACACCAACATAGTGAGCTAAATCAACGATTACATTACACTCGTAACAATTTAGACGTTATTGAATTGATGATCGAATGGAAAAGAAACGATGATGTCTGGCCCGTAATCATTAGATTGAAATTTGATTGGATGAATAGAGCAACTTAGGTCGTCAATTAAGCGAACTTATAATTAGATAAAATTAATGAGTGAGAATAATATACTCTTACATAGTCGTGCCTTAAGAATAAGGCATACAATACTTTACAAACACCCTTATACGATCTATAACTTTGGTGTCATTCTTGTTAATATCTCAAACACGATTATTTTTAACACAAATATAGACTATTTAGATGTAAAATATAACGTGATTAATAAAAATAATATACACCTAGAACTTGTCTATTTTTCAATAACTTTGGTATGTAAATTATTAATAAACAATACGGAGTACTATTCAATACTTTAATTGTTTTGGGTTTGTTTCTTACATAATTAATTAATTTTGTGTTCCAATTGTAAGTGTTGGCTTACTTTTTTTTTTTTTTTTTTGACGTAAAAATATTGGAGTAGTAAAAGGAAAAAGTTGTTGGAAGTAATAAAATTATTACTTTATACAAAATTTCGTTAAGACTTAAGACTGTTATCGTATAAATAACAATTATTATATAATCATTGATGAATTAGAAGATTTGGAATAACATAAGCATGTTGTTTAATTAAACAAAATAAGTTTTTGTTTACTTGAACATGATGCTATATTTCTTAAAACTCATCAATGCAAATAACAAAAAAAATATAATGGTTGCAAAAAAATAAAGTTTGGGCAGAAATATTACACAAATCAAAGAGTAATAGGTCCACCTCCAAGTAGTTATTCATTCAATATTGTCATTCACTTTTTAATTGGAAATTGGAAAGTATATGAAATAAGAAATTATATCTTGAGCCCAAGATTTTGCATCCTAAGATGTATTCATAACTTTATACGGGATATTTTTAAATATAAAAAACAAACATTTAAATATTAAAAAAAAAAAGAGACTAGAATGGTTTAAAATTTTAGGTAAATTAAATAATTGTGGCAAACTGAAACTATTTGTTAGATTCATGTTTTTATACCGAAGCCCTAGGCCGGAGGTCTTTCTGGAAACAACCTCTCTACATTTGGGTAGGGGTAAGGCTGCGTACATCTTACTTCCCTCGAACTCCGATGCCACCGGAATCGAGTATTGTTGTTGTTGTTGTTGTATGTTTTTATACCAACAAAGCATCTTTAATAAACTAACCACATCATGACAAAATGATTTATGCAAGATTATATAAAAGATGGTATAAATTCATCTGGATTGTTCATGGTCCAACTTGTATAAATATTTTCTCAGGCAATATAATTATTTCTTGGATGGTTCACTTGCACATCTCTAAAAACAAAATGGAGATTAAAATTTATTACAACACCCGTATATCCATCTTCAACACCCATATATACATCTTCAACACCCATCTTCATATGACATGAGAGAGAAAGGTTTGAGAGCAAGAAATGTTTGAGTGGGATGACGACGAGTGAGATAATAAAATGTTATTTAAGTTTTAAAATATTGTGTTTGGACTTGGATGATGTAGATTCATCATATATTAATGGATGATCAATATCATTTGTTGACTTAAAATCCAAAAGCTCATAAAGTTAGGGGAGAAAAATGTCAATATGTTTTATAAAATGTTATAGATGAGTAGATTGCTTGACCCAGAAACATTTTATTTTTGACCCTTTTAGGAAAAATAATGTTATGTCATTTCAGCTTTAGCTGGGTGATAAATGCTCTTGCCTTTTGGGGTGAAGATTAAGATTCAATTCCTGACACCAGTGACGTTATGTAATTAGCTAATGGGTTAAGTGACTCAAGTATAAACCAACTCACTTTGGTGAGTTGGCCAGGGGTATCTGTCACACCCCGACAAGGCGGAATACGGGATTTGACATTGATTGCGTACAAAACATTACATAATCGTCATTACATAAGATGTTTGCCCGTACAAGTATAATTACAAGTACAAAGTTGTAACTTAAGCTAATACGAAAGCTTAAGAGGATCTTGACAAAAAGCATTCCCAACGCATGTCAAGACGATAAAG
>JAOEHQ010042474.1:0-12171 GCA_025447715.1 Asclepias incarnata | reverse complement strand
ATTCTGATAATGGAGTGATCTATCTCAAAACTAATGCTTCCATGATCAGTGACTTTCAAAGAAGAGGCTTATGACAACGAATGAGACATTTATATGTATTCTTTATTTCTATTTTTTTTAAGGGCAAATTACAAATATATCATTAAAATAAAATAAAAATTACATTGTACCGAAATTGAAGTGAGGGCAGCTGCCCACACTGCCCCCATTGTAAAGCCGTCCCTGGTTGTAATGTTAGGGGTAAAATAAGAGGGTCAAATATTAAAATTAGATGTAAGGGTAAAATAGTCTAGTTAAAAATAATTATTGTGTATAGTTAATTAGTTTTGTGTAGGGATCAGCTCCCTCTCGCAAGAGTTAAGTGATGCCAATCCACCAATCGCTAACGTGAACGATTGCAACCCCAACTTGGTTAAATGATGAAGCTTGTTATATTGTGTTACGTGTGAAAATAATTGCATAGTTCGTTCACTGAAACACTGCTATCCTATTTTTCCAAAGATAAAATATAAGTAAAGTTTGATCCAAAATATTCAATATCGAATTCATCAACTTAATCAAACCTGCAATGAAAGTTCCAAGAAATGAAATGTTGAAAAACATATTCTGTACTTGATTGATTCAACAATTTGTTTACGTTTACTGTTGATGCATGCTGCTGCCTGCTGGAACCCTATCCTTGAAAAACATATAATATGTACTTGGATATTTACTTACATTCACTTTATTGTGGATGCCATGTTTGCCCTCCAACCCTGCCTGCTAACTCATCATAAAGTTGGATACAAAAATGTTGATTCAGTACAAATTACATCACATTTTATTGCAAAATTCACATGTCTCTAGTACATGTTTAGTCCTATTCACAATCTAAGTAATCAATTTACTCCCAGGCCCATATCATTAAATTTCTTATATGTCTAGTGTGTTTTACCCAATTGTAACTTGGTACAATTTGCATCTGCATATAGGAGGCTTGAAACTTGCAGGAAAGGTTAATTAGATGCAAAAGTATGATGTATTAGGCCAAAGATGGAAAGAACCTTAATGCACTTAACCATGGTGTATGCCGTAGGGGTACCATAACCCGTTGTCAAAGCATACAGTCGTTTTAGATTATGAATTTGTTTTTAAAGTTCAAAAGACTAAACTCTCTAGTAAGATTCCTAGATGCATCTGATTAATACTTTAGGCTCATTTAGATATTTGTTTGTCCGTTTGGTCATCACATTAATGACTATTAGAGTGAATAAACACATTAGTACATAGCAATGGAACCCCGTCCTTAAAATGGGATAGAAATTCGTCCAGAATTCCATGAATACAGGAAGAATTTAACCCAATGTTCCTTATCCAACAAAAGAGCAAACACCGGGTTGAACGAGATACTATTAAAAGAAATGAGAGTAAAACACAAGACTCTTTTTCGGAATTTGGTTTAGTGTGACACGAAACTGTTGTAACGGTGATCCCTTGGTCCTGCCTAGCACATGACACACATACTTGATCAAATAGCCACAAGAAAAGAGCTTTTATGGTAAACACAGAAAAATTTAACATTTTTCTAAAGACATTCTACGGTCTACAACAGAAAAACAAGATTTTATCACTAAAATAAATTCATAAATGTGAGGCAGGCACACTAAAATAGGCCCTTAAGTCATGCCTAGCAAAGAAAAGGGAAATGACAAAAATGGTCCCCTTTATTTATGACAACCAGGATACAAAAAGCAAAGGACAACCTTCAAATAAAATGAAAAAGTGAATTAAAGTGGTCACAAGATCTATGGCGGGCCTTTCTTTTAAACTTCAAAAAAAAAACAACTACAGTAGTCAAATAGTCCACATTGCAACTATCCATTTAAGTTCATCCTTTCTAGTGATCAATACATACATACATTCTCATAATAATTCTATCCCTTCCATTTATAAAGACAAAAAAAAAAGGGGGCCAACTAGAAGAATCCAAAATGATCAAGTGGGGAAGAAAGAAAACAATTCAGACGACATCTTCAACTTCTTTGACGTCGAATGAATCTCTAAAGAAATGGAGTTTGAGGTTCAAGAAGGTGAAAGATGGTGCAAAACCCGAACCAGAATATGCGCGTTTTGATGATTGGAATGAAAGATGGTGTGGAAATGAGGAGAGTTTGTACAATTCAGATTATAGGCTCAATGTTTCGCCAACAAGCTCTACAAGTTTTAAGAAAATGGTGTCAAATGGAAGGACGATGAGAGAGTTCATTAATGCAGAGCAGAAATCAAGAGAGGGGGAAATTGGTTCTACAGAAGTAGCAGAGAAGGTTGTGTTTGAAAACAAATCTGAAGTCATAATTCAAAAAACATCTCAAGATAATTTGAAGGCGAATTCAACAACACGACGAATCAAGGTGGATTCGAGCTTGGAGAAAGAGTGGCAAAAGCTAAAAAACATGAAAATCAATGAGATGATGTTAAAGAATGAGAAGGATAGAAAATGTGTTGATGTAAGCAATAGAAAAAGGTCAAAGCATGGTCGTAAAGTCAACTGCCATTCTCCACGAATTAAAGCTCTTG
Source organism: Asclepias incarnata (assembly GCA_025447715.1). NCBI lineage: Eukaryota > Viridiplantae > Streptophyta > Magnoliopsida > Gentianales > Apocynaceae > Asclepias > Asclepias incarnata. The sequence continues at coordinate 9,615 of JAOEHQ010042474.1, read as the reverse complement.
AAGACATGAAGAGAACAAGAATAAGGATGAACAAGGAGATAGCAATCAAAGATGCATTTAGAACTTATCTCGATAGCTTTGCGATCATAAAAAGTTCATATGATCCACAGCAGGACTTTAGAGACTCGATGATAGAGATGATCATAGAGAATGGAATCAGACAACGAGAAGAGCTCGAGGAACTCTTGGCTTGCTATCTCACATTAAACTGTGATGAATACCATCATCTTATTGTTAAGGTCTTTCAAGAGGTATGGTTAGAATTAAGTAAGGTTAATTTTGATCCATATTTTCAGTTTTGAGAACTAAGCATTGCCTGGTTGGCTTCTAATGAAATTGTAAATTTTTATTAGTAATAATTTCTACGTTGTTTGATCTCTCTAGTATTCATATTTTTAAATAAACAAACATGAACTGACAATCTTTTTCTAACTTTCTCTTTTTATCTTTATCTTTTTAACATTTTACCATATTTAATTAATACAAACTCTATCCCATCACAATGGCAACTTTAGTTTTGACATGTCCCATGGGAATTTCCAAACCTTCCTATGCTTTTGCAAAATTTTCAATCCAAAATTTGTAGGTAAACCCATGAGATTGTAAAGTATCAGAATATTCTACGCAAAATTTAGTCTTTATGCTTATAAGATATGCTACTCGCACGGACCACACTGGAAAAAACTTTTATGTATGCACCACACTGAATATCACACTGAACCTATGGACCGCAGTGATATTTAATAACTAAAAAAAATAACAAATCACACACATACCGGTGTGATGAAGAACACGTTGCCATCCACCAAGGTGAGATCACACTGAACCGGATCAGTCTGTCTGTGGTATCTCCATCACGGCTTGAAACCATGCCCACACGGTTCATTCTTATCTATAGGTGGTCCCTCACATCCAAACTTATGCCTTAAAACATAATGATTTTTCTGTATATCAGTATCATCATTACCATGTCAAAATGCACGTCTGAAAACATTATTTTTGTTCTCATATATCATTGCAAAACACACATATATACCTTTTGGTCCTCATATCAAACACTTAATTCAACTACATGTGTAGCCAAGTGTTGTGGATTTCATGGAACAGAGCAAGTGCCAAATCAATCGCTAAAATAAACAACCCCAAAGTCTGTTTTGGTACTCACCGGGTCAGGTTAGTTGACCTAATTAGTTTTTTTTTTGGTCCAAAACTACAGCTTATGTAAACAATTAATGTGTCAAGTTGAAGGATTGATTTAGAATGTCTTAATCCTTAAAAACAAATTTACACTTTCAACAACTTTTGGCCCGTTTGACTCGTTTCCTTTTAAGCTACTTTCTTTTCCTCTCATTTACTTCTTTGACCTATTAAATTGAAACATAACCTGAATTGACTGATTTAGTAAATGGGTCGAAATTAACACCCCTAGATATGTCATAGACAGGATTCGGCGATTGGGTGTTCTAAGTATATCAAATAAACGTTACCCATAAGCATCATTTCATGACAGAACATATTCAATTCCAGAATTCATGCTACATGAGTAAGTGATTACCTCTTTTATTCCTAACAATGTACAGAAAATCTTGTGGATTTGCCTACAAGAACATCAACTAGATGAAAGCGTTCGGGCTAGGAACTACGATCTTTAGAGAACCTTGTGCCTTTATCTTCTTCTCAACACTATGGTGTCACTAAACCTCCTTTCATATTCAAGAACAACTGACAACAAAACATAACCAGAATAGGGCACTATCCTCTGGATCCAACTCAAGAATCGTTTTGGTGGCACACTCTAACACATTTAAATCGTTATGACTAATGACCTCTGCAAGCCCCCAAAGAGACTCCTCTCATCTGACAGCCTAATCAAGTCTACCATTTTGTAGACTCAATCTAGTGAGTGTGCACCAATCAAACATTTTGTAACCTTTGTCTAGTAGACCAGAATAGCTACAAGCTGATAAAACGCTAACTAATGTGACCTCATTGGGCTTGGGAACCCTCTGCCACTATTCATAAAAAAGTTCAAATGTGCGTTCACCATAGTCATGGTGGCCTAATCAGTAATAATTGAATTCCATGTACTTATATCCTTCTTTAAAGTTTTCTGGAATATTTCCAGTGCCTTTCCGATACATCCACATTTTGAGCACATAACCACAAGCGTAGTTGCTAAAAACCGTCCATTTCGATCTTGTTCTTGTCAATTTAAGCATGAATCCACTCATCCATGTTTAAACCACTCAGGGTAGCACAAGATAGCACGTAAACAAGTGTGTAATCATCGGTCATCATCACTGCATTCAAGATATCTTATAAATAAAAAAAAAATCAAACAACCCAACGTTAATCCCTAACCTAGCGATATGATAAATTCAGAGACTCTATATTTCATCAAACAACCTACGGGCTAATCCCTTCATCCCCACCCCCATCCTTTTGTTGATCATGTCTCTGGTTTTGTTGTTGCCCCCTAGTTGTTGTACGCCAATAACTGACACGGTCTAACACCATTTATCGCATATGCGATATCCTTAGATGTGTTGTTATCTTGTTCAGTCCCTCATATCAAGTTGTACGGATATGTCATGCGTTGTTCAATACTTTGATGAATGTAACATGTGTAAGGAAATGCAAGTAATTTAAAGTATCATTGTATTCACAATTGCAAACTTATTGGATTAGAAACTTAAGAAATGGAAAATCAAACAAGAATAGTCGTGAAGAATGAAGAGTTGCCCCTAATCAACTATAAGTGCTGGTTAAGCATTTTTGGGGGATTTTTATTGGGTTTATACAACATGATAAAACTATACTTATAATTTTATAAATATATATGTTACATAAATATTACGATTAGGCTTGCAAGCTTCACGAGTTGGTTATCTTGATAATTGAGCTCGGCTAGAAAGAAAGGAAAAAAATACTCGAGTCCAGGCTCACTCAGACAAAGTCTAATTCAAATATTTTTCAAGTTGATCTCGGATAGTTCACGAGTTGTCTTTGTCTCGTTTACACCCATATTATTGTTTATAAAGTTAATCCCAGTAATTGTATGTGATTTTTCATACGAGTACATTATAATCGTGATGGTTTTGGTTACAGTTTCGATTATAAGTGGGATTCATAGTCCGTAGTCTTGGAGAGTAGAGGAACATTCTTCCTTGACATTCAACACGCGAATGGGTAGCAAGTCTTGACCTTAAGATTTTGGTTCTTTAGTCACTCACACAAATCCTTAGAAATTTAGTGTGTTTTCATATACAACACCTGTACATGATTTGCCCATTGCCCATTCTAGTCCGAGAAAAAAAAGGGATTCACTGATCATATAAACCTAATTCTTGAGCATCCTTTCATGTCCCAAAATATACAGAGATTTTGCCTGCAAGAACATTGGCTAGATGAAAGTGTTCTGGCTACAAGACCATTCCTTTGCCAGCTAAGAACTCGTGAACAGTTCCATCAACTTCAATCATGCTACAACCAGGAGCTTTAGAGACACCTTGTGCTTTCATCTTCCTCCTCAACTCTCTGGCATCACTAAATCTCCCTTCAGATGCATGAACATTTGACAACTGAACATAACCAGCACTGTCCTGTGGATCTAATTCAAGAAGCTTTTTAGCAACACGATCTGCCATTTCAACGTCATTGTAACTTCTGCAAGCCCCCAAAAGAGACTCCCAGACAATCTGAGCTTCTTCAAACGGAACTTCTTTTGCAAGTTTTTCAGCCTCGTTTAACAGTCCAAATCGACCAAGCAAGTCTACCATACACCCATAATGCTCAATTGTGGGCTTGATCTTGTGAGTGTGCACCATAAGTTCAAACATTTTGTAACCTTCATCTAGTAAACCAGAACGGCTGCAAGCTGATAAAATGCTAACAAACGTGACCTCATTGGGCTTAAGACCATCTGCCACTAATTCATGGAACAATTCTAACGCACATTCACCAAAGCCATGGAGGCCTAATCCAGTAATCATCGAATTCCATGTACTAATATCTTTCTTTTTAGTTTCATGAAATACTTCCAATGCCTTACCGAGACATCCACATTTTGAGTACATATCCACAAGCGCAGTGGCTAAAAACCCTCCCACTTCAATCCCGTTCTTATCAATATAACCATGAATCCATTCCCCTTGGTTCAAACCACTCACACTAGCACAACAAGACAACACATTAACAAATGTATAATCATCAGGGACCATCCCAACCTTCCTCATATCTTCAAAAAGCCGAAACACTTCATCAAAATCCCCATCACGAGCATACCCCGTTATAATCCCATTCCAAGAAACAACATCTTTCACTAACATCCCATCAAAAACACGTCTCGCCTCAACAACCAAGCCATCCTTAACATACCCAGAAATCATAAAATTCCCAGACTCGACATTCCTCTCAGGCATCTCATCAAACAACCCACGCGCCAATCCCATCATACCCATATCAACATAAGCACTCAAAATCGCGTTCCACGAAATAACATCTCTCTCAGACATTTCATCAAGCACCTTAAGGGCAATCTCAAAAAACCCGCCTTTCCCATACATATGAATCAAAGTATTACAAACATACACATCATCATCGGCCCCACATTTTATCACCATCCCATGAACCTGTTTTCCAAAACCAAAACTTTTAGCAGCCGAACAAGCTTTCAATACAAAGGTGTAAGTATATTTATCTGGGTCAACTTTAAAGTCAAACAACATTTTGATAAAAAGATTGAATGAGGTTTCGGGTGTGGGGCTGTTGGCATATGCGCGGATTAAGGTGTTGTAAGAATATGAATTTGGGTTTTGTAAGTGTGTGAAAATGGTGTGTGCGTATGAGAGGGAATGTGGTGGTGATACGGTGGTAGCGGAGGATATTAGACGGCCGGCGGAAAATGGGTCGGTAATGAGACCAGTTTTGATAAAGTGGGCGTGGGATTGCCGGAGCTCCGACATGGTTTTGATTGGTGGTGGTGGTGGTGGAGGGAAAAAGTTTGTAGACATTTTTGTAGGTTGTGATGATTCTTTGAATTCCTCGCATTATTTGAAAGTAAATATTATTATTTTAAATAGTTAATTACAATTTTCGTCCTTATCGTCGACTACTACTTGCAAGTTTTATCCTTAATTTTCATTTATTACAATTTTGGTTCAGTTTTTTGGTCTCCGTCAATGACTTTGGTCCAAATACCTAATAGCCGTTAAATATGAGATCACATGACCTGCACATGATGGGTATTTTTGTCATTTCCTTATCACAGGGACCAAAAGTGTAATTAATCCAGTTTTTTAAAATGAATAATACATATATATCCTTCTATCCTTCTATACTACTAAAGGAGGATGAGGATCTACCTCATCATCTCCTAGGTTTCAAAATTAGAACAATGTCACATAGGAAATCTTATGTCATTGGTGATGAAATTCGTGTGTGTTTGGAGGTGTATTTGGTATGTGTAGAGGTGTAGATATACTGCCATTAAAAAGTGTTTGGTTCCGTTTTTAAAAAAATAGGCGGGACTTTTGAGTTTTGAAAATTGAAAAAGGAGCTTTATCTTTCTATCAATTATTATTATCAGATACATATCTATCAATTCATTCAGATACATATTCCAAATAAATCAATTTCCTCTCTCATTCTTCCATCTCCAGCAACGCCTCATCATCATCATCATCATCTTCATCTTTCTCTATCTCTCAGCAGATATACATTTTCAGATTCATCTTCGTCATCGATTGATCATCATCATCATCAGCTTCTTTTTTTTACGTGAATTACTTATTTTAGATTCATCACCGATTCGTCATCATCATCATCGATTCATCAAAAAAGGAATTTATTGGTAAGTTTTTGCTTTTATGATTTAGGATTTTTTTAAATTAGGGTTTCAAAATAAAGATTTGATTAACAATTCTTCTTTTATGTGTTTTTTCCTAAATAGTTGCTCGCTTCGATAATAGGTAAATTTTCCGTATTTCTTTTTATCTTTTCTTTTCTGGCACCATGTATCGTTTACATCTTCTTTGTATGACGGTTTTCATATGAAAGTAACAATTATTATGTGAGGGAGCTGAGGTTTATGATTTTATATGGGAGAGTTTTTATCTATTTTTTTTGGATTGCAAAAAAAGGGTTATTTAATATTGGATGTGTTTGTTCAGAGTAAATTATGATTGGGGTTTCAAGTTTAAATCAGGGAAATTTGAATTTGGGATTAAACTGGATTAAACTGTATGTTAAGTTCTTGATGTTAATATTTTCAAATAAATATATATATATATATATATGAAAGATGGGCTGAGATTGTTGTTAAAATAAGTTTTGATGAGTTTTGGGGATTTGTATAAATATTGATGTATTTTTCTTAATCAAAAAGCAATGTTCGACTGTACAGAGCTTCCAAAAGTTGTGTTACGATTAGGTTCTGTCATATTGTTGAAATTTTGTAGAAATTACTTTGTAGATTCTTGGCATTAATAACAGAACCCTTTTCCATAGAAATCTCAAGGTGATTTTTTTCAGTGTGTTAGAAAGGGCAATTAGATACTATTTACCTAATTAAAAGGATTTTGGATCCTAATCCTGAGACGGTATGCTCACTTCTCATGCTCACTATTTACATAATGGATTTTGGATTTTTTTTTTCAGCTTGATAATGCTCTGCGTGTGTATTGTAGGTGGCAAATTGGAAGGTTTGGTAATCGTTTCATTGGATATGAAACATAATACACAGTTCTTTGTGGAATATTTTGCTTTGGATCTGATCATGGGTAATGACGGAATGTTAAAATTTGTTTTTTTTTTCCAATTATCTGGTTTTACATATATTTATGGTGGAATGATAGGCGAAATAGAAAACCGGAAATTGAAGATATCGTGTACTTATTTAATAACATCTTAGTAATTGGTTGATCATTCTGTCCTAAGAAAACATATAGGGTGGTTGTGTTCCAAACTTCCAACAATCACCATTGTCTATATACTTGATGAAGTATGGAATCTACTGCAGCTCTTCATGACTAAAAAGAATAAAAATAATCTATGGATTTGAATTTGTTATACACATCTTTCTTGAAGAAGCTAGACACATGTTGCTCATGTTGTACTCATGAGCATGAAATTTCAAACTTTTGCTTCACAAGTTGATTACTGAAATAACGTTATCATTGGAGTTTAAGATCACTCGAAATTAGCTACTTCAATACCATGTTCTTAGGTGCCACAAACTACAGATGCTTTTCCACTAAAAAATGAGTATAACAAAAATGTGAGCTTTCTTTTGGATAAAATATTCCGAGGGACTAATGTGATGTTGTCGGGAATAAGTTTGTAATAAGCATCTTGGGTAAAGGGTCATATTGGGTTTTCACTACATCTTAATTTTTGTGGTTGGCGTAAATAGGTTATTTCCATGTATCTCTGTTTGTCTTGTGCATGTTATAATGATTAAGTGTTCCACTTATTTGTCGTGCCTATCAGGAAACTTCTGAAGCAGAGGAAGGTCACGGCCCGCCAAGAACAAAGAAGGGAAGACCACTACTGTTAGAGGTAAGAAGTCTACATTTTTAAGTATTCTCGGACATATTTATAGCTTAATGGCTGAATACATTATTCCTAACAGAAAACTTCCAAGACGGGGGATGGCCAGATGGCTAAGAGTCCTAATGGTTCACAAAAAGGTATAATAATAAATTTGTGATGCAAAATGGGCCTGGTCGGGTTGACCAAATAGCCTCATTATTTTAATAATACCTTTGTATCGGTAGTTCCTTAAATTTCGAGATATTAAGTTTATAGGCTTGTGATGGTAGGGCCATACTCTTACATGAAATCTGAAATCAGATGGTCGAGTTAATACAATGCAAGTGATGCACAACATCAATGAAGGTATACCAATATAGTATATATTAATGCATTCATCATGATCCGTGATATTGAGTAACCTTACGTGTTTGTTTTGTGGCTGTGTGAGATGAGCTTGGTGTAGTTATGGAGGCTTGGGGAGGAGAAGCTAGAAAGCATCTACCTGGGTGGACTGGTGGAGTTAGTTCTCATGAAACTTATATGGCAGTTTTATCTGGATAGAATATATGGCATTTTTATCTGGATAGAATATATGGCATTTTTGCTCTCCATGAATGAAGTTGAAAACTTTTAAACATCTTTTATACACACTAATACAAGTACATTTGCAGAAATATTTTAGTGACATTCCCACCAAGTAAGTTCATTTTGGTGGTACAATCCCCACTTTTGGTATTAGTGACATGTGTTAGCATTATTTATGAGTAATATTTTAATTTAATTTATTACATTTAGATGGCAGGTTTTAGACTTGCTTGAAATACAACAAGACTTAACGTGAAATGCCTTGAATTGACTTTGTGTTTTGAATGAATCCATTCAGGAAAATTGGCAGCCCGAAAGGCCCGTGATTTGGGGATTGGTAAAATAAGCGATAGGCTTGAGTTTGCCTCACTTTATGGAATGGCAGATGCAATGAGTTGGAATTGAGAAACGTAGGGTATGGTGTGAGTAAGTACTTGCCATTCGGGCCTGTTGATGAGAGATCATGACTTAGTGGAGAACAAAGGGCTAATATCGTCTTCATATCTTGACATACATCTCATGATGTAAGAAACCTATACTATACGTCTATACTTATAACCGAGCTGTTTATTGATGCTTCATTTTGATATTTGGATGATGGGATTTATGCAGGAAAGAGTTGATAAAGAGAATGAAACCTTATGTTGGGCTTGGTTTGGCAGAAAGAGAGAGTAAATTTAAAACACGAGCAAGCTCCATTGTTCAAGTTAAAATTTGTACTTTCATTTTTACAGTTTGAGGTACCAATATGGGTGGGTCAGATAATGGGTTAAAATGAGTTATGTATTTTTACAGGGCGATTCAGGCGAGATTTGGGTTGACTTGAAGCATGTTTTGTTGAAACTCTTTAAATTTGTTAATGACTACAAAGCAAAATGGGACACCAAGACCAGGGAGTATGTACGATTTAATCGGAAGAGGTATGATTTTAAATTTAAATTCTTGGAATATTTTTGCCATTCTTTTCAAGGCAGTAGCAACACAAAGATGTATAAGGGAGAAAATAAAAGAAAAATATAATACAACATTACATCTGCCGTTACATCTATTAGCCACTCAGAAACAAACACGTAAATGTTTTGTCCAATCATTTAATGACACGTATTATTTGGTGATATTAGCCTAAACTATTGTTTATTTAGATAAAAAGATGTTTCACTGTGTAACACTTTGATATGTTGGGGTTTTAGGTGACTGAGTTATCTCCGGAGGAAACCGAAAGCATGACTGGTGGATACGCAAAGGCTATAAGTCATGTTATTATCGGGTTAAAAACTGTTAAAGGAACAAAGCAATTGAAGCTGGATCATACACTTGTATTCTTATGATCACAAGTAATCCGATTTCATATGATCACCTACCAGTTTAAGTCCTATATACTCACCTGTAGTCCTGCTACATCATACACTTGTATTCTTCCAAATCCTTGGTTACCTATTAACCAAATTCATATAATCCATCAACATCTAGACATATTGTCTTTTCTAACTTTTTCTT
>JAOEHQ010042463.1:0-12173 GCA_025447715.1 Asclepias incarnata | reverse complement strand
GTCAATGTTGATATCACCATTAGCAAACTTCTTGTCATTCCGACTCTTCCATATATTCCAACAAGTGATGAACACGATGCCCTTTAGAATTTCCCTCTTTGTCTTGCTGAGGCCCGGGACTTTGTATACCTCAAAAACACTCATTCGATCATAAAGCAATATTAAAGAACTCTAACCACCCAAGTCCATTAAATAGTTAATAATCAAGATGCCAGACCAACTTTCTTAAATTTCCTCATGAATACAATAAAAGCTCTATTCAACTACCACCTTTCTCCATTAAACGACTTATAAACCCGTGACTGACCGAAAACAAGACGATCATAGAAAAACAAATGATGAGGGAAAAAAAAAATAAAAAAATTTGCAGCACAGAAATTACAGAAGCAGCAGCAACAGTTGAATGAGGCAGTATACGGATTGTTTTAACGACTGCCAAGAATCATTAATGCATTCCTACTTCTTCATCATTCGTCCTTCGATTTGTTAATTCTGCATTGAACAAATACAATTGAAGGTACGTATATACACACACCAGATTTCCTTGTTCCCTATATCTTAAAATATATATATATATATATAATGTTTACTACTACTTCATGCTACGTATCTCAATGAATCATTTAAATTCTAACACATTTAGATTCTATGTTTAATGGTGTCATAGAATACACACCTAAAAACAGTTCTCCTTAATTGCATATGTTTTTGCATATATATTCTTTATAAACTCATTGATTCTTTAATACCTTAACTAAGGTACAAATTAAAAGTAGTGACACTGTCTTAAATAGTTTTATAGCTATTTTGTTTTGAGGTTGAACCCTGTTACCAGTATTTGTTGTATCCGAAATAGATTTTGTATATTAAGTTTCTAGCTCGTTTTCTGTTGGGACGTTAAAGTATCATGATGTCGGAAATCTTGTACAAATGTAACATTGTTTAATCCAGATTACTATGATATAGATCTCAAAGCTATTCTTAAGTTCCATATGTATCATCCATCTGGGAAAATAATTTGGAATATTTTTAAGGACGCGTAAACAAGAATTACAAAATGTTTAACATTGAGGTACTTGATTATAGTTACGATTTCTGGAAGAAGAAAGATCGACGAACTGTGAAATAGTACATAAACCAGAATATCGATTAGAAATGACTTATTTTTTTACCCACAATATTATAGTCACGGATGTAAGATATTGGTTCATTTCATTCCATGTCAACCAGAATTCCATTCCACATCCTTAGTCAGATTGAATAACTAGCTAAAGCTAGAAACAGAATCGAATTTGATTTTGTTTTATGACAGCCAAATGCGTAACAGATTTTAATTTCTCAGATTTCAATTCCTTTGACATATTTCATTCCTTCTGTGTCAACAAGAATTTCTTTGCAGATCCTTTGACAGATTTAATAACTAAAGCTAGAAACAGAATCGAGTTTGATTTTGTTCTATGACAGCCAAATGCGTAACGGATTTTAATTTCTCAGATTTCAATTCCTTCGACACATTCCATTCCTTCCGTGTCAACCAGAATTTCATTCCAGATCCTTTGACAGATTTAATAACTAAAGCTAGAAACAGAATCGAATTTGATTTTGTTCTATGACAGCCAAATGCGTAACGGATTTTAATTTCATGGATATCAATTCCTTTGATACATTCCATTCCTTCCGCTCGTAGACTAATTTCCTTACAAGTGTTCCTGATTGAATTCAACTTTATAGTAAACAAATTTAATCGGACTTCATCATATAAATTTTGAGTCATGGTCCACCGTATCGAGAGTATACATGAGTTTAGAATATGAATGCATGTGTTTAGATTATTACTATCTATACAAGGAATAGTCAGTGAGGAATTAGAGAATTTAAAGTATAGAGATAAGAATAATCCGGGACCCGGAATGAGCCTACCCCTTCAAACCGGATTTTAGGGACCTAGCGAATTGCGAATTCGTATCACGAAGTCGTACCTGAGCGAACCGCGACTCAAGTGACTATGATCCGGGTCTTGAATATCAAGTAACAACTAACATAACGTAGGGGTTCCAATTAAGTATTATAGTGTGTTAACTTGGAAATAAGTTTTTTTTAAAAGCTTTTAATCTAATTGCTAAGTGAATACTAAAATAAATACACTAAGGAAGCTAGATAGATCGACGATATAACAACCACGCATGGCTTGTAGTGAATACTCTTGGTCCCGACTTAATTACGTTAACAATTTTTAATTTAAATGGCTTAATTAAACAACAACAAACACAAACAATTAATTTGGAATGTAACTCTTGTATATATACGTAAAGAAATTACGATAGATCTAACTTACTTAATGCATGTGCTCTCAAAAGTTAATAACAATACTAACTTAAATCAAGACTAACTATATTCTAACACTTAGAATACACTAACAACAAACTACAATGAAGAACAAACTCCAAGACTTGCCTATGAAGCATATATGCAAAATGCTTAAGGAATCAACCCCCTTTTCTTTTTCAACCGTTGCCTTTTATAGATGAACTTGCACCGGTCTTTGAGGTCTTGGATTTTGACATTGCTTTGGAATCTTGGATGTTGACATTGCATTACATGTCAACATTCCATTGGTGAACTACGATAGATTTTAATTGCGTTTAACCTATCCATTTGTTCTTTAACATTTTTGATAAAAGAGAAACTGTGGAAGGCTTCTTACTCAGACTACCAATTTCTTAAAATGGCTTTTGTTCTTCTATCACATTTTGACTTGTCTTCGGGTGGCAATCAACATGTGATTCTTTTGTATGGACCCGCTTCCTTGAATTAAAAAAAAGTAGGAATGTTCTTTTTGATATAAAGAATAACCATGTATTTGTCAAACTTGTTTATTCTCATATGTCAAAAAACATTAGTTGTTGAGTACCTATTAGCAATTTATTCACTTGAATTGACTTTTGTTCGTTGGGAAGAGTGATAGCTGATGAATATGATCGCTCATGACTTATTACTTGCTAACGACATACATTTGCACTAAGTCCTCTTAGCTAATCACTTGTCCAATCGTTGGACTAACAATCTGCCCCTATTTGCTGAATAGGACTTGTATCACAATTTTGACATACAAAACAATAAGCAAAAGTAGTAGATATCTTTTATTTATATCATAAAAGATTACAATGTCTAACTACTTATTACAAATTTAATCTCATGCATGTTCTTGCTTGATTTGAACATACACAAGATCAATCGCCTGTTTTAGCTCATCTCATCTATTACAGCAATGAAGCCTAAATGATTTGAAGTCATTGTCATTCTGTTTATATTATAAGTTGTGCAAATCTGGGAACCAACAACGCCTTTTTGGTTGCCTTTTGGTTAAGGGAAAGTAAAGAGTGTGTGGGGTCAATTTGAGATGTATATATATGTGTGTGCATCTATATATATTTATGTATATGTTTGTGTAAATAAATTGATGGAGGAAGTGAAGAGATGTTGAAAAAGGAAGTGAAGAGATGTTGAAAAAGTATGTCAGTTTAGAAGTGAAGGAAAGAAGTTATTATTATTAGGAGTGGTCTAATACATTTCAATATAAGATCGTTTTATGTTTCAAGATGATAATGGTGCTAGCAGATTGAATAGCTAGCTATAAACATTAAGACAAGATACGTTGAAATAAAATTAATTAAAAGTAGAGTCATTTGTTAGGAAACTACAAAACACAATACAATGAGAAAAACCTCTAATTAATCAAACCCTAAAGAAAATTAAAGAAAGTATTGGGAAATTTTAATTGTAACAAGGTCGTAATTTACTCTCTTAAACTTCAATAGGCAAAGTCAATACCCGAACCTACAACCCTTGAAGGATGTTGACAATGCTTTCTTTGCTTATGTTGCTGCAGATTGATCACAATGTCACCATAATTCAAGGGTCGTTTTTAGGTGCGTTCTTGACTTCTTCCATTTGTTTCAAAAGATGAAAGAGTTTGCATTCCGGCCTTAAATCTTTATTCCCTTGAACACTCTCTGCAATACAATCATATAAATTAAGATTGCTAGAAACATATATATATGAGGTGACCTTCAATTTAAGCTAGATATATGAATCCGTATACGTTACCTTATATGACACCCATAAGTTTGTTCATGGAGAGGATACCGCGGCTTTGATTTTTTCCACCGTGCACTTAATGAGACTATTAACCGTTGCCACCGACCCTAGTGATAATTTGGCTGTAGGAACCGAATCTACTAAAATCTGGAACGCCACTGTCAGTAATGATCCGCCAGTTCCTACTTTGGGCATTCCTCCTCGGTGTTGTCCTGGTCCATCAGGAAGTATAGCAAAACCGGATGGTAATAAGGCAACATAATCCGGATCACCACCACTTAGCACCACATTCATTGCTACAATATCTACCGGAGCATATATAACATAGGACCCTGTAGAATCACTTGAACTCTCTTGTAGTATGAGCATGTTGCTTTGGCTCGAATTTGCACTCTACACAATATATACATATGTCAAAGCCCAATAATATATATTATACTAGTATTAAATATCACTATATATATATAAAAGAAGTTAGGAACGTACATTAACACGAAGCAGGGAGACACAATTTCCTGGATCACGGCCATTGGCGATATGTGCCATTTCTTGAACTAGTCCACCATTTGAAAGAATGTCCCACTGGATATACCATAAATCAGTTGAGTACGTACATAATTTAAAGTATATAAAATATTTAAACTTGTGTTCGATATAATAGTTACCTCGCTCCTAGAGTTTTCATCTCGTAGGAAATCAAAAACCCGTTTTGGTTCGACAGGTATCCAGAATGAAGTTGCAGCACTCAAGACAATACCAGGAGGTCTGCCTGGGTCATCCATACTCTTCCGGGTCATTACCCGAACATCATCAGCCCCACTACCGGACAAAGTTGTCCATGTGTGAGCAGTTGAAGCTCCAACACCACTGCAAAAGCTCAAAACCATTCTTTCAGCTAGCTTCAGCATGCTCTTTCTCCCTTCTGGAGAGGTTATAACTGATACACATGAAACAAATTAAAACCATTATCATTAAATGAACATGTTTCTACCTAATAAATTTATATTACCAAGATATTGTTAAGGAAAATAACCAAGTCATTATATTTTCAATACTTACCTCCAACATCTCCTGCCGGAATGTTGTTAGCCATTGCGCTTGCAAGTCGTTCGCATTGCCTCTCTAATGTTGCGACCCATCTTTTTGCCCCAAATCCTAGACCAGAGTTCACTAGTAACCTATAGATATTGTGAACGGCTCTATCGTCGACTTCAACATGTTCAACCCAGGTGACCTACAAAAAAACACCAAACATGAATATATATATTAATCTTAGCGTATTTCATTTTACATAGATGTTTCTTCTTCATAAATTCATATAAAGCTTTCAAAGTTGTGCAGGATTTGTACCTTTGAATACCCATTGGGTAGTTCTTGAATCAAACAACCAGAAGGCCTTCTTCTACTTCTTGCGACGGAAGAAGGGCGCAAATTGTCCAATGATACATCAACCACAGCCCAAGTACCATCTGCATGTTGTTTACAGTACCTAACAAAGTAGTTTTCTCTAGTCGGAACAAGCGGTGAAGGGACTTGATACTCTGCTGTCATCTGATAAATTAAACATACAAAAACAAGATTTAGAGGATATGGTGCACTATATCCCCACAACTCAATAGATGATTTAGTGTTCTTGGCTTACCACTTGCAGAGCTCCATTGTAATTGCCAGCAACTCCTGTTGAAAGCACTTCCAAGGTCATTGCTCTTGAAACAATGCCAGAAAACACATTTGACCATTGATTCTGAAAAACCATTAATGCGGGATTCAAAAATATATCGAGATCATAATTATAGTATCTTAAAACTATGGAAAATAAAGCCGAAAATATTTCTTCCAAAATATACCACATCCATTAGAATTTCGACAAGAGTGATATGATTCATAATCACAACTGCTGATTCTCGTGAAGCCTCAGATTTAAATTCCAATGGTTTTGGTCCAATCCCTCTGGGGAACGTCCGCAGGTACTCGTCTTCACTCAAGGTCTCGGATGAGTTATCTGAGTTTAGAACCCATAAAGGTTCACCAGCCTGAGCCATTCCAATTAGCTCTTCCATTGCTGCAACTGCTAGCTCGATGATAATTGGCTTGTCGGCCTCCGTTGGGCCTGAAACAGACCGGAGAAGATCATTGGCCCCAAAGATATCTCCTGCCATCCCTTGTTGTGGAGCAAAGCTAGTCACACCTAGATCAAGTGAGCGAGTTGATCCATGAGGCGACATATTGGGGTAATTCAACATCGGTTTGCCAACATACTTGGCAGCGATTCCGGATATCCTATCAATCTTTTGGAAACAACAAACAGACTTTAGGAAACATAATTAATTTCATTACAGGAAACCAAAAATAAAAAAACAATAAAAATAAAATTACGATGATGGGTTTTTTCTTGATTACCTCTTCACGTAGCCGTGCGTTTTCTATCCTCAAATGTTGTTCATCAAAAGACATCTCTCCAATAGCAGCAGGACCACCACAGCTTGGACAAGTAGCATTAGCAAGGGCTTCTTTGTAACGTATGTTCTCAGATCGGAGCTTTTCGTTTTCGTTCCTTAGTTGTGTATTTTCACAGCGTTCGTGTTGAGCCTTATTCAGTAAACAAAACAAGAAACAGCTTTAGTATCAACCAACCAAGTTTAGCATATTACTATATACATAATACATCCATAAAACTGTAGTTTCATATCAAATCCCTTAATTACTGAACTTATTTTTTGAAATCGAAATCAGTCATCACCTTCATTTGAGTGCGTTTATTTTGGAACCAAAATTTGACTTGCAAAGGCTCCAAAGATAATCTTCTGCCTAGTTCCTTTCTTTGCTTATCATCTGGATGTGGGCATTCTTTGAAAAACCTAACAAATTCGAAATGAACATCCGTAAATTTTAACTATATAAATTTAGCACCAAATAAACCTGGAAAAGAGACAAAAAACGATATTATATGTAACGAAAAATAAGAAAAATTCACAATCAAGGTTAGCAAAGAACATACGACTCCATTTCTTGAATTTGATGTTGAGTATGACGATGATATCGTTTCTTTTTGTTGGGGCGTTCATTAGGATCTTGTTCATCACCCGAAGGAGCTTCCATAATATCGGTGCCGGATTTGCTCTCATAGTCATCATCTCTAAGCATATCAAGCTCATTTTCTGGGGTTTTATGGCTCATATCAAGAATATGATGATGACTATCAAATATATTTGGCTGTAACATCTTTTCTTCACCTTTTTCTGAAGGGTTTTAATCGATGTTTCGTATACAAATCTACAAACAGCAAATTATGAGTTAAAAAATGAAAATTACTTGGCTATAAAATCTATATAATAAGAAAAAAAAAAAAAAAAGCATAAAATGAAGAAAAAGAAGAGAAAAAGCTGATAATTAAAGCATAGGAAAGACTGAATTGAACTTATTGTGTTGTTAACAGATCTATAGATTTTTGTTAAGAAGTGAAAGTCAACATTAAAATGCATAAAAAGTTGAAACAATTCTCTCTCCATAAAATAACTTTAATCTTTAATCTTTAATTTATCGAAAAGGATTATGGTTGAAAATAATAGAATAATTTAGATAAAACAGCTGGTCAACCATTTTCATCAGCAGATCTCCAAATTACTATGTATCAATATAAAAATAGGCAAAATCAAGAAATATATTGAGCATGAAGTTCACTTGTAAAACTTATTAATAAGTTGAAAAAACTAAATAAATTTAAATTTAAATCCAGCTATAAATCTGAAACTAAAGATTGCTTCTTACATCCCATAACATATAAAAAATAAAAAAAAATAAAAAATAATATATCTATGATAATGCAAGAAGACACATATATTCATTCACAAACCCTACCAAACAAATTCTCTCTCACCTCTCTTTCTCTCTCTAGAGAGAGAGTTTGTTTTGGTTTTAGGTTTTGTTTTTTCCCAAATCAACTGACTGAATGACTTCATATTAAGGGTAAAAAAGGACTTAATTTGACATATTCATACAAGTTTTGGACTTTTTAGCAAATATAGACATTGTCAAAACTCCTATCCATCTCTCTTTCCTTCAATGTAGTCCATCAAATGACCAAAAAATAGAGATATAATCTTGGCCAAACAACTTTCATTTCACTAATTACTGATTAGTTCTCCATAACATCAAATGTTCAATACCCAAAAAAATAAATGACAATAACTTCACAAAAGGTCAAAAAAGGTGGTCACATATATATATTGAGCAATTTAAACTTACTACTTTTTGGATTTTAGATTGGTAAGCCAGTGTAAAAGAGTGTAAAGGGTCAACGGAGAACCAGTTTTGAGGGCTGAAAAGAAGGGTTTTCAGAGGGGGGGTTTGATTGATCTTTACACTTTTCTCGTGAATAGAATTTAAGAAGAGAGAAACGGATGAGAAAATAGATGGAGGAGATGATGAAATGAAGCAAAGAGAAAGAGAGAAAGAGATAGGAACAGTTAGGAATTAATGCATAGAGTAGTGAGAGGATGGAATTGCATTTATGGAGGATTAATTGAAGTTTATATTTTGCTTTTTAGAGAGTGAAGAGTTAATGCAAAAATCTTGATGTTCAAACTTTCCACCACATACACACACACAGTGTGTGTGTAAGATTGTTTGTATGGTGTAACAGATTTAAGGAATTTAAATCCATCAATTTTCACTGCATATTGAAGTTATTAATTTATCAAACCAACTTCCTTTTCATTCCAGCTACTTCCTTTATTATGCATGCACACATGATTACCACAAACAACAACTAGCTTTGATCGATTGTTTAAAATTCAAAAATATATTTCTCAGGCGCGCGGATTCAGGAAATTACGATATGGGGGTAAAAATTTTGGCTTAAAAATATGAGGGCATAATTAAACTTAAAGCATGATAATATGCATAAATATGATATATCTACATTAAAAATATTTAGGCGTTGCCCCTGATATTTGCATGCTAGATCCGCGTTGCGTTTTTTGTGAAACTTTCAATTGGTAGTTATTACATGAATTGAAAAAATTGATTTTAGTAAACAATTTCTTACTAATTTTGTTCATGATACGGCGTTTTAACCATTTAATTATTACTCGATGCATTTTTTATTTTTTTAACATCACATTACGTTATGAATGAAAAATTAAGATTTATATATCTACCAATAAACTAAAATAAGATTGATGATTTCTTTAATCGACATATGGCGTTTTATTTTAACGACACGTGTCTTTTTAAATCTATATTTATCATATTTTTAGATACCATAAATAATTAAAACTTTTAAGTAATTGATATATAGATATTGATAACTAATATATTTAAAACTCTTATATTAAAAATTTTATTTACTCATTGTTACCATAAATATAGAATTCCATCACCAATCATATTTTTAGTAGTAATTTATAGCTTGCGACATATTTTTATTTATAATAATATAAAAATTAAACTTATTTATTATAATCTATAGAATATCTTAAATTAATTAGTAAATAATAAGAATAATAATAATAATCTGTATTTTTAACTTATAATTTAATATTACTTATTATTTAATTATTTATCCATCTATTAATATAAACGAAACGCAGTTAAAAATTGTAAAACGACATGAACCGTGTTTTACCATCTTGATTTTAGATTAGGTGATACCATTACCAATACGAAAAGTAATGCTAGATCTTGATAGATATGTTTATGATACACGTCTCTCACTATTAGGCTACCATTGGAGAGACTAAATGCATGTGATGGACATGTTTAAATTTTATTTTCTTTATAAAAAAAAAATAATCGAACAATATTTATAGTCAATCCGTACATCGTACGGGTATTAAGACTAGTAATAGAATATACATAGAACCCTTTTGGGAAATGCTAAATGCAGCCCTTAGGGCTGCATTTAACGTGCATAAAAAAGTTATACTTTCTATATCAAAAGTCCACCACTTGATTTTATGGTAAGTGTACAAGTATTTAATGCACCTTATATACAGCCCTTAGGGCTTTGTTTAGCAAAACCCAACTCTTTTTTCTCTTTGCAGCTCCATCATCATCATTATTATCATCTCTTTCATCTTGTTCATCTATTATCTATTATCTATTATCTATTATCTATTATTGATTGTTGGAAACAAGATGGAATTCATAACATCCCATAATTATATATTTAATGGTTACAAATTTTGATGGGTTATTAGTTTTTATTTTAAGGATTTTAAAGAAAGTGGGGTGGGAGGATTTTCAAAATCGTGAAAGGGTAACCGAAGCTTTCTCTTTGCAACTGTTCTGTATCTAACTAGATTGTTGTCATCACTGAACTCCGATGTATCTACCGGTTTTTTCCCAGGAAGAAGATCTAATAATACATCTTCAAAGTTGTATACATTTTGTTTGCTGTGCATTTAAATCCATTAGTCCACCACTCCTTGATTTTCTCTTCAATCTTTTTGCTTTATTTATGTTCTTTTATATTTTAATTTAGGGTATTCAACATTATGAATCAAGATTTGTATTTTGTTTTGAAATAATTATTGCTTTAGTTTGCCTACATATAAATTAATCTTTTTAGTTTGTAAACTAAAGATCTGGTTTGTTTTGCCATTTTTAATACGTGTTATTTATTTTTATTCCAGTTGTGAACGGTATAGACGATGCACCTATGAACATTGGGTGATTAGTTGAAGATGTGATTGGGGATATGAGCATATGTGCATGAACAGTCACACGAGCATATGTGCATGAATATGCATATGAGCATGTCTTTCTCCTCGTCATATGTATGCAAGTATGCGTATATGTGCATGAAGAGTGCTATGAACATATGTATGCAAGTATTTTATATATGAATGTTTCATGGAATTAGTTGGTTATCACACGTGCATGAACAATCATATGAGCATATGTATGCAAGTATTTTATAAATGATATTTCATCGGATTAGTTTGTGCATATGTATGCAAGTATTTTATAAATGATGTTTCTTAGGTTCATATATGCACCTATACGCACCTCAAGAATATTAAGTATTTTAATGAACATAATGAAATTAAATTTGTTCACATGCGCATGATAAACATGCATATTTATATAAAATAAGATTTGTTCACATATGCATATAATTAATATTCACACAAAATCATTTTAAATGTACATATATGCTCTTATAAAAATGGTAGTGATCATATTATTGCATACAACTTATAAGATTAAAAAGTTAATTAAATACGTTGAATATATATATGTAACTCAAATACAATTGATTGTTGTATTAATTAATTAATTAATTAGTTTGAACCTGAAAGTTTTTCTTAGGTTATAACCAACCGACAGTTTTAAAGGCTTGAATTTAAATGATCCATGTTTTTATTGATTAATTTTTTTAAAATTAATAGTTAATTTCCAATACTGCCCTTTTTAAATAATTGATTAATTAATATGTATTTTAAAATTACAAATATGCCATTATAATTATGGGTCTTACTAAATACAGCCCTAAGGGCTGTAGTTAAGGTGTATAAAATAGTTGTACATTTACCATAAAATTCAGGGGTGGGCTTTTGATATGAAATGTACAATTATTTTATGCACGTTAACTACAACCCTTAGGGCTGTATTTAGCATTTTCCTATAATTATTAGTCTTTGATTTCTTTCATCTAATGGTTACAAATGATTTAAAAGGTTTCTAAAGGTTCTTAACCTTTTAGAGGTTTTTAAAATAACTTTTCTCTCTCTCTCTCTCTCTCTCTCTCTCTCTCTCTATATATATATATATATATATATGAGGGATGGGAATATAAGGCTGTCATGTACCTAGCTTAGGTATAGAGACCCCTCACATTTTAATTTTTTAATCCATAAACTTCATAGGGCCCAAGTCATTTATTTATTATATAACAAATATTAAAAAAATTGGTATGTGAGGGGTTCGATACCTAGCTTGGGTACATATTGTAAAACAAGTATTAAAGTAAAACAATTAGGATAAGATCTTGAACATTAGATCATGATAAAACTGATGCACGAAGATTCATAGAGCACAAGTATATACATTGATGCACGAAGATTTTCATG
>JAOEHQ010042452.1:0-12174 GCA_025447715.1 Asclepias incarnata | reverse complement strand
TGCCCCACCCTCTGCCACATTTCTCAAACTTTTCACGTTATCAACATAACAAGGAAGTGATAATTTGGCCACAACGCAGACAGTAACATTGGTGTTATGGGACAATTTGAGAATGAGGCCACAACGAGGAGATGGTAATATTGGTGTTGTTATAACGAGGCCAGAACGTGATCACGTTATCACCGTTGGGAGAGGCCTAAGAAAATATGAAATGGTTAAACATATGTTTTTTTTTGTAAAATAGATATCAATAAATTAAATAATAAAGAAAAAGTTAAGCTATGACAAATATTATGTGTATTTTAGATTACATAAAAGTCTTTCATTTTTTTTAATAAACTTTAATTTAAATGATTTTTATAATTAAAAATTAGAAAATATACTTTTTCTAATACCGTGCAGTACCTCTCATCTTCCGCTGCATTCCGTGTGGCCTTAATGATGTATTTTTTTGTACATTGATTCTAATAATTGGTTAAAATGACTAGAATAAACTCGGAAGCTTTTTGAATGATCTGCAAAAATTACGAAATGTTAGATAATAAGTTGCAATATATGTATTAATATTCGAAAATTTCTATCTAACATGAGATACTGATATTTTGAAAATCCTTACCTATCTTTATATATATTAAAAAGACAACTGACCTAACAACTTATTGACCAATACAAAAAACTCAACTTCATCAAATTAGTATTTTCTTATGTCATAATTAATAATTAAAAATAAAAATCATGGAGCCACACAAAAATTATTTTGCATATCATTTTCTTTCAAGTTATTATCCTAATAATTATTATCTTATATATCTATCCTTAATTAATGACCTAAACCTAAATAAGAAAAAATATATCAAACTGACCTAACCACTTATTGACCAATCAAAAAGTTCAATTTCATCAAATTAGTATTTGCTTATGTCATACTTAATAATTAAAAATAAAAATCATGGAGCCACACAAAAACTATTATGTATATCTTTTTCTTTCAAGTTATTATTCTAATAATTATGATCTTATATATCTATTCTTAATTAATGACCTAAACCTAAATAAAAAAATATTAATAACAAATAAACAAAAATAAGGCAACCTTAGAGTTTGTTCATTGGTGATTCAACATATTCATATTATTGAATATTTGTTTTAAGCTATACGTGTTCATCAATTTATCAATGTATATTTTTAACCCACTTTATGATTTATTAGCATGACAATTATTATGGTCTAATTGGATCTTGGTGGAAAACAATTATCATGTGGGTTATTCATTATCATATGGTTAGTTATATGTTGTCCTCATTATGCAGATCTTTAGTTCGATAGTAATTGATTAATATGTGGATTTGATGGAATCAAAATGTATATAGTTTGTAAAGCTCTTTTATTTATATTTTTTCTAAGGAATTATATTTTTATTGTTGTTCACAGCGATCCTAAGTTTATTAATTTTGTTTTTCAATTCTTGGTCAAGTTTAAGATTAGTAATTTATTTTATTCAGTTAATTATTCTATTATTTACTTTTTAATTGTTAGGTTCTAATTATTATAACTGTTGATACGCATTCATAAGCCTTAACCAAACACCCCTTCATAGTTATAATATGTGAATATCAATTTTAGGTATTTTAATTTAAAAATGTCATAAAACTCCGGAGTATTTAACACGGGTCAAAATCTAGTAATTATTAAATATCCCTTTATTTTATGCAATTTAAAATTAAAAATGTCACACTACCTCTATGATAACGAACAAATACAGGTAATGCTTGACATATACACTCTAGTTAATAAGAAAAATACTGATAAAACTAGACAAATATTTGTGCGATGAGAGTGCATCATTGTTTACGTTTTTGTGATGTTCCCTATCGTGCCAACCGGCGACAAACAGTGATCACGTATTCATTAATAGTTGTTATATTCTAATTAACCTTTATATCAAAAAGTCATACAATATCTGAGTTTCTAAAAAAAAAAAAAAAGTTTAATTAATATAAATAATACAGTATGTAATCTATGACGTATAACTTTCCAATAATAGAAAATTCATAAGATGATTATAGGTGAATAGAGAAAAATATGTATTCAACTTACGACCGATATAAATAATGAGGCCAAAAATATAATAACATCTAGTCTTAATACCCGTATGATGTACGGATTGACTATATATATCGAATGATGGTTTTGTTTTTAATAAAAAGAATAAAGTTTGAACAGCCTCATTACATGCATTTGGTATCTTCAATGATAGTCTAATAGTGAGAGACATGTATCATGTAATCTAATAGTGAGAGACATGTATTATTAAAGTATTGGTCAAGATCTAATATTACTTTTGATATTAGTATCATGTAATCTAAAGTTATGATGATGAAACATGGTTCGTCTTGTTTTAAAATTTTTAAACGTGTTTAGTTAGTTTAGTAGATAGATAAATAAATAAGTAATAAGAAATATTAAATTATAAGCTAAAAACATATATTATTATTATTATTATTATTTATTAATTATTAATTATTTAACATATCTTATGCATTATAATATATAAGTTTTATTTTTATATATTATAAAAAGGTAAATGTTTATTTGCAAACAAAAATTAAAGTGAAAACTAATGGACAATTCATAACCACACATTTTTCCCCTTTTTCTCTCTCCTCCATAAATAACTAGTTTCGTCTAATTCATTCAAAATCTTTTATCTCAAAAATCGTACATCAATAAATTATGAAAATTATATGGGTGTTCTTAAAATTTTGTCATCTTTCATTAGAGAGGTCATCCGATATACTTTCGACGACTTTTAATTTTCGGGCGGAGTCCGTCAGGTAGATCAGCCCATCACCGATCACCCCCTATGACCTATCACCTCACTAGTTACCCCTTATTAATACGCTTAAGGGCTACGCTCGATAAGGGCAAAGCCCACCTGAACGGGCTATGCCCGTTCTGCTAAGGGCTACGCCTGTACCGTATCATCATTTGGAATTTTTTTATTTTTTTTTTGAGTTGGTTTTATTTAAAAAAAGATATAAAAATTTAAAACAAGGTAAAAAAAAAAAATTTTTTTTAAAAAAGGAAAAGAAATTGGGAGAAATGTATGGCTGAAATTTGTCCCTTGGTTTTCAACATTTTTCTAATTTTCATTTGATTACAACCCATTATAAATAACAATATGTTATAAATTATAAATTATCACTAAAAATAGAAATGATAATTAAAAGTTTTTACTTATTTATGGTATTTAAAAAATATGATTTTTGAATATAAATTTAAAAAGACATTTATCGCTTAAATAAAACGTCACATGTCGATCAAAGGATACCTCAATCATGTTTTAGTTAATTGGTAAATGTCTTACACATGATTACTCAATATATTTTGTTATCATTATTATAATAATAATTATCATCCTTAGTTTATTCACTATTATAATTATAATAACTACATCCTTAATTTATTCATTATTATAGCTATAATTATCATCTGTAAGTCCAAGTTAGTTCAAATAACGAGTGACATATGTCTAGGCTGCATGTTGATTGGAGCTAGAGCTGAGTTCGAGACTACGGCTTTTTTAACCATCCTTACAGAAACTTTTATTTTAAAGACCTTTAAGGGATTTTCGGAATTTTTATTTTCAACTACTCACCTCGAACTGACTACCACAACCCATCGAAAAAGTTTTTATTCAAACAGGTATGCTAATAATAAATCTTATAAATGGATTAAATTGTATCAGGATCAGAGTCTGTCAGTTTGGTCATTGTCAAAAGCCGAAAACAAACTTGACACGGTTTGGTTTTTGACCAAGTAGAACAACACAAGAATCATTCAGAACAAGAAACACGGACTACATGGTTGTCCATAAAGCTAACCCTTTCAATTCACTAGGATGAACCTTCATATTACAACTTTGCTCAACAAATGAATCTGAACAAGTGCTTATTCTAAATAACGCTCAAGTAAAGTTGACATCCTCCCCTTGCAAGTTGATCACATCTTTTTAGTCTAGATTTTATCGGATTCCCACACATAACGTTTACAGAAATCAGTTCAAAAACTGTTGATTAGTGTGGCAGACCGATCTGTATGCACAAAAGGTAGTTCTGGCTGCATTTTTCTAAGACCAGAGCATTCAGTGGCGAATGCTGGGGACATAAACCATGCCAAAGATGAAGACATGAATCTACAAAAAATTGTTTGATGCGCCTGATACTTTAGATGGCTTTCTTCACTTGAAAGAAGTTTGAACGTTCCTTGTTTGCAGCATCAACGCCAGCTTCAGATGCCACCGCTACAATCACACCTTTATCTTTGATGGCATCAACTACACCCGCAAATTCCTTAAAGTCACTTATCCTATGGGAAAGAAAAGACTGATGAATAAATGTGTTCCGGATAGTTTTCTATAAATACTCTGGGAAAGCATGAAGAGCTAGGATTTTGTCACCAAATAAAAGATAATAATAGCCTACGATAGGGAGATGAAATGTGTGAAAACTAGTTCAGGATGAAATGCGTCAGGTCAGGTTGTGTTTACCGAATGGCCCATTTCTTATAAGTAGTTAATTAGTCAAATATGATCACAAAAACTATGTTATTAATCCAATAACTTTTATTATTATGAAAGAATATGATTCACAAGTAATTAACCGTAACCCAACCAACCCATTGATAAGTAGATCGGTCGAATTGACATTCCTACCCTACAGCATTATATAGACTCAACAGACAATCTTAAATACCTTGTTGATAATATTTCATCACGTCTTGCTTGTCGTTCTTCTTCTGAAACCCCAGATAAGTATTGCAATAAACTGCAAAACAAGTGAATGTCATTTCCATAACGCTGTGATCCCAACACATAACAGAATGCCTTTGTCAAAAAAAAATTATTTATTAGGTAGCAGAAAATCCTTAATTTTTGAGATGAAGTGATAGATCCCTCCCTCAAGTTGTTTACATAACGTTAATTGCACTCTTGTGTGTTATTTTAAAATTTACATTTTAAGACTGAATTGTAAAAAAAATTGCTTGCGACTCTTGGGCACCCAAAAAGAAAGTACTAGATTAAATGGAAAAAGATCAACATTACCTGTTATAACCTTTGGCATCAGGTAGCTGATATGAATCTAGGTCACTAATAGTCCCAATAATGGCCTTTTTAAGAGTACCATCATCCATTTCAAGTTGACGTAGAAAATCTGATGTTCCATCATATACATCTAGCGTCTTCAATAAATTAGGATCCCGGTATGATAAGAATGAGAAAACTCCTGTATACAAGAATGCAATGATAGCAATAAATGTAAAAACTGCAGAAATTACAATGACAAACATAGAGAAGACTTAGGTTACGTTCTATAACGGGTAAAATGGGAAAAACTAAAAGAATTTAGATAAAATGAATATAGGTCAAATGCGCCGAACAGGTTGAAACACAGCAAAGTGTACTTGAAATGCATAAAACCTTTTAATATGAACCCATTAAAAATTGCACATTTTGACCTCAGCAGGCTTGAACCCATTACCCTATCCGCTCACCCCACCCATTTTGCTACGTCAAGACAAATATGAACCCATCATACAAGACACTGCTTAATATTACCTGAACGGGTGTCGAAATCACACAAGCCTCCAAACGCCCCACCACTAACTCGAATGTTATCCCACAACCATGTATTACTTATATATTTAGATATAACATAGGCACACCCCTTGAGTTGATAACCGGCTTCATAAATATTAGCTGCTTTTCCAACAGAATTTACCTGCAATCAGATTTCAAGTTCAAGGACAAGTGACAGTAACTAGAAGTGGCAACTTCAATCCATTATGAATTGGACAATCCAGGTTATGTTTTATTTCCAATGGGTAATTTAAAAAAAACGAAAATGCTTAAACACCTTCTAAAACATGTTTTAGTTTTATTATGATTATCAAATAATAGATATTTTCTAGTCATCTTTGGACAAAATGCGTTTAAGGAAACTCAACCCAACTCATTGGCAATATTCCACTTTCACTCATTACCCACCCGTCTGACATGCGCATGTTGCCGCCTCTAACAAACCATGACAAAGAAACACAAACCAACCTGAGTAGGTATCGTAAATGCTTCACTCGTTGACGAAAGCAGTGCATGTGAAGTAGACGACGTAACTGGGGAAGTACTTGGGAGCAAATCAATAAATTTTCTAACTAGTGTCTCCGCCTTTTTGAGGTTTTTTCCTTCAGAAGTGAGATTTACAAGGCAACCTTTCTTTGAGAGCAGGGTTTCTCGAATCTCTTCAAGGGACAGGGAAATTTCACTCCAGCTCTCTTCAATTCTCCCTTCAAGATCTTTCAAGAATTCCAGGTAACTGCGAGTATGCTAATTACTAAACAAATTGCATGTTTGCAACCTCGACCAAGATTATTGCATAATAAGAAGCCTAACCTAAATTAGATTACAGTCTGTAATTTATTGCATGTCTGTAATTTACAGAGACAATACTATGACAATAGAGGTGATAAAAATTTTATTTGGAGGGGGTAAAAACTTTTTTTGTCAATTATTTATAAATAATTAAAGCGCTCATTATGATTGCACAAAAAAAAAATATTGACAATAATAAGCTAATAATATGCATGAACTATGCTTCATTGATCCATATCTTTTTTAATGTCTTGTTTATATATATGTTTCTTCTTACAATAGAGTTTAGGTTATTCACGCTTGAAAATCTTAGACCAGCCATGAATTAAGATGCAAATCACTACACCCATAAAGTCGAACCTGATACCACCCATCTGTTCGGCAATCCATCCTGCACTGTTTAACTTTGCATTCAACCTTGTAGCTGCAAGAACATGACCACCGTCCCTTAATTGATTCTACACAAAAAAATAAAAAATTATGAAATGAAACACAGAATAGAAATAGTTGTGATAGCTAAAGCTGTCCACAGCTGCAATAAATATACCTCTAATTTGGCTTTGCTTTGCGAGACAAACCGCTTGAAACGCTTTTGATTCGTAAATTCAGCTTCTTTGAGAATACAAACTATCTACAAAAATTAAATATATTAGCTCTGTATAATTATATTCATTCCGCAGAAGTTAATACATAATTATAAGTATTTCCAAATTCCAATTCTTTGATATGTTAGTGTTCCAAATATGAGTGGGTTAAAACTGACAAATTTCAAAAGATATTTCCACTATGTTATCTAAAATAGCAGAATACTATGCCATATGGCATCAACAAATACGAAACATACAATTACCAAGAAGAATGTGGAGAGTGCATGAGAATTGCATACTGAATATCCACCAATTAACTAGAAAATAACATAGCAAATAAATTTCTCCATATCAAATAAAAACGAACAAATTGCATGTACATTTGCATATTCACTTCGACTAATCAGCCCTAAAATGAATTTTACTCCAGTTCCCGTTGTAAAGTAACGATTTATGTTTGGCAATGAGTTCTCTTTTGTTGCGAGATTTTAGTATTTAATCAGATTAATCATTATCGTTTCTACTTTAGTCAAAGTCCCACATCCCATTAGAAGATCTATAAGGATATTTGCTGACTTATTAATTTTGATATGAACTTTTTTGGTTATGCCCCTTATTGCTGGCCCACATATCAAATCATTGATGGTTTTGAATGATAGGGTTATACCATTTATATAAAGATAGATAGAGAAACATAGCAAGTCTGTGGCTACCATCAAGGTCAGAGAAAGTGTATTCATCAAATGTTTACAGAAAAAAAAAAAGGGTTTAGGGTCTCGGAATGTAATGAATTATACACGAATGTTTATGTTGTGTAATGAACTGCTCGGGTGTTCATTGTATGTAATGAACTTTCAAATCCCGGTTATTGGATGTACTCGACCAATAAAAAACTTGCAAACTGACAACGTGGCATTGGACGTGGCAACTTATATGGTTGCCACATATACCCCGGTACATCCAATAATCGAGATTTGAAAGTTCATTACATACAATGAACACCCGAGTAGTTCATTACACAACATAAACATTCGTGTATAGTTCATTACATTCCGAGACCCCAAACCCAAAAAAAAAAAAAAAAAAAAAGAGGTGTAGTTCTAATAATCAATTTTGTGGTAGCTATAAATTTACCCTAGAAGGAAGAAGTAAACAAGCAAAGAATGACTATGATTCTTTGAAGACATGCCTAGATCACATGAGAGCTATAACTTTCACCTTGAAACATACAAAATACCAGAAAGCAGAAAAAATTAGGCAGCATATCTCGAAGAAACTATTAAAAAAATTTAATTCACATGCCATAAAAACAAACATACCAGGTTCAATAGATCTTCAGTGTTTGCAGACATAGCTTTGCATCGAATCATCATTTGGCTCACAGGATCCTTTGAACCTTGCTTTGATGATGTGAAAGGGTAAACTGATATTCCCCCCGTCTTCTCTCCAATCAACTTCTTAAGCTGTACAAAATTTAAGTCTTTTGTACCCATTTCAAGTAATGACCGACTGTTCAGCAACATTATAAAACAACTTTAAGAATATTGTGGCATAAAATTGACCAAAAAACAAGAAATCTGAGTGTGCATCTTCTTCTCCTCTCTCTCTCACACACACACACACAGAGTAAAACAACTTTAAGAATATTGTGGCATAAAATTGACCACGCACGCACACACACACATATACATATATATGCTAGTAATAGCTTAGTACAAGTAGTCTGAACTGACTAGAAAAGCATACATGAACAAAGACTTAACACTAAAACAATAAAGTCACAAAACACCATTAAAACATTATTAAACAAACAGGTAAGTTGTATTTGTAATCTCAACACTAAGCTTTTAAGAATCTCGTCTGCAATGATGAAGAGGACATACTAACAATGTGATGGATAATGGGCAAGCACAAGGAGTGAAGGATCACTTGTGAGAAAATATGGTAATGAATCACTCCAAGAGAAAGAATCAAATTCAAATATATAGCTCAACTAAATAGCTTAACAGGCTTGAAACTGGTATAGATACAAAATTCCAACATGGGACTTCAATAGAAACTATGTATGTGATAAACTGATAACATATGCCTATGGCCATCAATCCAACTAAAAGTTCATTATCCCACTATGTGCTGGTAATGCTAAGAATTTATAAGTATTATAATGCTTTGGATGATTAGAAAACTTAATTTATGACCCCACATGCAACATCTTACCAGAAAAGTGGAAGCAGGGGAAGAAGCTCAGACTTCAGTGAAGTCAAATCAAATGCTAGATCAGCATACAGAACATCATTCGTTGGGAGATCATGCTGCAATATTTTTGCCCCATTGATATCTGCAACCTACAATTCCCAATATTGAAGTTCCATCATATAATCATCAAACCATGGAACAATGC
Organism: Asclepias incarnata; assembly: GCA_025447715.1. NCBI lineage: Eukaryota > Viridiplantae > Streptophyta > Magnoliopsida > Gentianales > Apocynaceae > Asclepias > Asclepias incarnata. The sequence continues at coordinate 2,759 of JAOEHQ010042452.1, read as the reverse complement.
ATACAACATATGATGATGATGATGATTGTTATTTTAAATTACCTCTATTGGAACTTGAATAGGTTTTTTGCGAATGTTTTGCGAAAAGAGGTTTGGAACAGCTTTTAGAACTTTTGGAGGGTTGAGTTGTAGATCACATGTCACACGAGCTAATGCGGAAAGATCTTCCCCAGTCATACTTGCTTTCAGTTTTTCTAAATTATATCTCTCTACTGATTCACGTTCAAAAGCCTTCTCTGGATCAGGCTGATTAAAGTATATTATACATGTCCATTAGCAATTGCAAACTTCACAGCTGAAAGTCTAAGATAAATAGATAGTACCTGAACTTCAGCAGTCGGACGATGTGGATTGTTCAAAATGAGTTTTTCTATCAATTTTGTGGATAAAGCTTTTGATCCTTCCTTTTCTACTCTAGCTCTCAGAACTGGCTTAGGCTGTTAAAAAAGAAACAAAACCAAATAAGAATAACAATTTTGGAGCTTTAAGAAGAAGAAAGTGCTTGGGATCGCTTATTTTTACGGACAAAATTTTAACTTTGAATCCAAATATAATCGGGTTGAAATGAACAATCTTAAATGGCATATTATGAACTTATATCGCTCTGAATAACTGGATAACCATAAGGGATTTTGGGCATCCAATCAGTTTTTCAAAAAATTGCCTATAAATAAGCTGGTAAAACAATAGAAGGAACCACAAGGGCAAGATTGACTTACAATAGAAGGAACCATTAGGGCAAGGCCATGAGGAAATGATCCGATATTGTTTCCAAGAAGAGAAGACTCGATTGAGTTTAACGAAGCATCCATAGCCTCCGAGTAAAAACCTTCATGTGCCAAGGAATTAAGGGCGGCCATCACATGACGTTCTTCAATTTTGTTGTCTTTAGATACATCCTTTGACCCAGGCTCAAGAAGAACTTTGTGAAGTTTTTCTTTATCCAATCGTGTCTTGAAAGAAAACAAGATTTCAAATTGAGCTCCAAAGATCCTCTGGCGTTTTAACCAGAATAATTTCTTGCGCAATTCATGCCTTTTGGTATCCATAACCAGCATCTCTTTGTTGATTATCATATGAAATTGTTCTCTTGCCTTTTTATGAACATGAGGTGACTTCAACACAGTGAATAATGATCGTGTTGTAGGCAATCCGATCTTACGTGTGCCAGGTGGTAATTCCCAGTGAAGGTTTTTGTCAATTGACTCGAAAGATTTAATCATTATCTGCATTTTCGTGTTAGAGTCGGATTTGGCTCTCCTCGTTTCATACCGGGCAAGAACATTACTGGAAGAACTTTTAAGCAAAAACTTTCTGAGAGGAGAAGTCATTGTAGTTCACGGTCGTGGATACAGGCAGTGGGCGGATGCAAGAACGTATCCGCTGGTGATAAGAAAATATACCCAAAACATAAAACAATAAAAAGGTAAAAACCATTAACCAATATGGGCGGGTTGGGTAACACATCAAAACGGATAAGGTCAGATTGGCCCACAAACAAATATGTCCATAATCAAACTCTGTTTAAATAACAAATGTATTAACTGCGATTACAAGACAATGACAGTAAAACCTAAATATTTAAACAAATACGAGTTACAAGGTTGACAAAATATAATCATGCTTTGGTTGACTTAACTTTCACCCAGTTCAATCCATTTCACCCATCCCCCCTTTTCCCTAAGTTTAGAGAGTTAAACATTTGACCATTTTGAGATAAAACACGACTAAAGTGCCACGTATAGATACAAAATTACTATGAAACCCTAATTGTGTTCATGATAACAATCACTAAAAATGTTAGTCTCAGAGAATCAAAGGTAAAAAAGCCGTGAGTGTTACATTTTCTTCTCCTTTTTTTTACCCGGAAAAGCAAATACTTGACACATATTTACGCACTTGTTCCTCAACCTCTTGGCTATAGGGTCACCTCGAATAATGCTAGGCCAAAGACCCTTTGGTCCAACAACTTAATAAGCGGAAACTAGTTAACCTAGCTTAACTTCGTTAACACTCTAACATCCAATTAGTTCAACCAATCCAACAACACTTAATAAGCAGTAACTACTAAACCTACCTTAACCGTCTAGCAACTCGCGTTGGGTTCGGGTTGGTCATAGCCAACGCGAACACGGCCTAATTACCTAATCATGTCGAAAATCCCAACCCAAACCAACCTGATACGACATTTTGTAATGTAAAACACTAGTAACATGATGTTTGTGCCAAAAACTTCATCCTAATAAAAATGATTTATTCTTCAGGATTCCCAACAGAATTATAAAATGAACAAAAATGTGAAATAATAATAAAAATAAAATTTGAATAACTAAATCATATTAGTGACACAGTGAATATTATATGTAACAACAGATATAAAAAATGAAAAAAATGAAGATATAATTGTCAACAAAATGATGTGTTATATGTGATTAACAAAAATGGGTTCTTACGTTATTTGTGTGTGTCGCCGGCGATGGTGTGGCGGTGGATGGTGGCTGCGGCCTCTGAGATATATGAGAGTGACACAGAATATGGTTTTCACAAGTGAGAGAGAAAATAAAGTTACTTACATAAATGGTCCTTGTTTTATAACAGGTTTTACATGTAAGTATTAAAGGTTTTACGTATTTAGTCCTTGACAGGTTATCTATACTCCCTATTAAAGATCATCCCACCCCCTGTTGAAAATTACACAATGCGAAATGTCAAAACTGCCCTTAATGAATTAATTAATCCTCATTTTTTTATTCAATAAT
>JAOEHQ010042441.1:0-12174 GCA_025447715.1 Asclepias incarnata | reverse complement strand
TCTTTGTCAGATTATTATCATAAACTCAATTCTTTGTGGAAACAATATGATGCTCTTGTAAAACTTCCTGCCTGTACTTGCAAAGCTGCTAAAGAATTCTTAAATCATAACAAGTTGATGAGGCTTATGCAGTTTTTGATGGGTCTTGATGATATTTACATGCCTGTTAGGACTAATATTTTGTCTAGAGAACCTATACCTGATGTGAAATCTGCTTATGCTATTATCTCTAGAGAAGAGTCTCATAGGAATTTCTCTGTGAATGAAACTGCTAATAAAGTCTCTCCCTCTGTGTTTAATGCTCAAAAATTTGATAACAAAAGAGGTTTTAATAGAGGTCCTAATCCAAATTTGACGTGCAAGAAATGTGGTATGATTGGTCATACAATTGATAGATGTTATGAAGTGGTAGGTTATCCTGTTGGGTTTAAGAAAAAGATGTTTAATCCAAATGCTAAGAATCTATCTAGTAATAATGTTTTTGCTGATAATGTGAATGATTCTAGTTCTTTCAAAACTTCTTCTTCTACTTCTACTTCTGCTTCTCCCTTGTCTTTTACTCATGATCAGATGCTTAAGCTTATGAGTCTTATTGAAGAAAAGTCTGCTCCCAGTTCCAGTATTAATGCCAATATGGCAGGTATTGAGTTTGATGTCTTGTTTGTTCCTGAGTACAAAGTTCATCTGGTATCTGTGCATAAAATGTCTAAAGATTCTAAGTATGTTGTTGCTTTTGATGAAAGTACTTGTTATATTCAGGATTTGAGACTAAAGACATTAGTGGGGACTGGTAGTGAGAATGGAGGGTTATACTTGTTTAATAGTCAAGGTAATGTTAGTAATGTTGTTTCTTCTAATGTGGTTACTTGCTGTTTATCTAAACATGTTTGGCACAATAGATTAGGACACCCTGCAGAACAAGTTTTAATAAGTTTAAAACATGATTTGAATCTGGATGATGAAAAAACTGATTTTCCATGTGATATTTGTCATAAGGCTAAACAAATAAGAAGTCCTTTTCCTTTAAGTGATCATAAAACTTCTAGTATAGGAGATTTGATTCATCTTGATGTTTGGGGGCCTTATAAGGTTCAAAGTAAAGAAGGTTATAGATATTTCTTGACAGTTGTGGATGACTTTTCCAGAGCTGTCTGGACTTTTTTTTATTAAAAACCAAAGATGAAGTTGTTAACAATATTCAAAGTTTTTATCACATTTTGAAAAACCAGTTTAACAAAAGTGTAAAAGTGTTTAGAAGTGATAATGGTACAGAGTTTGTGAATTCTTCATTTAATCTGTTCTGCACTTCTAATGGTATTGTGCATTAAACTACAGTGCCTTATACCCCACAGCAAAATGGAATTGCTGAAAGGAAACATAGGCATCTGTTGAATGTGTCTAGATCCCTTATGTTTCAGGGGGGATTACCTATATATCTTTGGTCTGAATGTGTGCTTACTGCTACTTATCTTATTAACAGATTGCCTACCTCTGTCCTAAATGGTAAGTGTCCCTTTGAGTTGGTGTATGGTTTTAAACCTGGTCTCTCCCATCTTAGATCTTTTGGATGTTTGTGTTTTGCTACAAATTTAAATGTTTCTGATAAATTTGCTAGCAGGTCTGAAAAATGTGTTTTTGTGGGTTATTCTAATGTAAAGAAAGGATATAAGTTGTTTAGTCTTGAAAATAAAACTTTATTTTTTTCTAGAGATGTTAAGTTTTATGAAAACATATTTCCTTTTAAGATGAGTAAGTCTGTTTTAAATGAAAAGGTCAATGATGTTGACCATATAAATTTCTTTGATAGTGTTTTTTTTTAGTCTGAAAGATCTAAAAGTCCCAATGATGAAGGGAGAAACACTGAAAATAGTGATGGTGGTGAATCTGACATTTCTAAAGATACTCAAAGTATGTTTAGAATGGAAGACAGAACTGCAACACTTGATGAGAATGCTAAGATCCCTGAGGGCACTGATGTTCAACATGTTACTGAACCAACTCAAAGTGATGCTAACCTAAGAAGGTCTAGCAGGTCTTCTGTTTTACCTAAAAGTCTTAATGATTATATTATTGAAGGTAAAGTAAAATATGGAGTTGAAAAAGTTGTGAATTATTCTAATCTAAGTCAAGAAAACTTCTGTTTTGTTTCTGAGTTAAATAAGAGCATTGAACCCAATACTTATTGGGAAGCTTGTCAAGATGCTAATTGGGTAAATGCTATGAATGAGGAAATGGAAGCCTTGAATAGGAATAATACTTGGATTTTGACTGATTTACCTGCTAATAGGAAGCCTATAGGTTGTAAATGGATATATAAAATTAAATATAAAGCCAATGGTGAAATTGAGAGGTATAAGGCTAGACTAGTAGCAAAAGGGTATAGTCAAAGAGAAGGTATTGATTATGAAGAAACATTTTCTCCTGTGGTTAAAATGGTTACTGTTAGATGTATCTTGAACCTTGCTGTTAACAAAGGCTGGCCATTATTTCAGCTTGATGTTAATAATGCATTCTTATATGGTGAATTAATGGAGGATGTGTATATGTCTTTGCCTCTGGGTTATTTTTCTGAAAGTGAGAATAAAGTGTGCAAGTTAACCAAATCTCTTTATGGCTTGAAACAAGCCCCTAGACAATGGAATGAAAAATTGGTTAACACTTTAAAAGAAAATGGTTTTGAACAAAGCAAAAATGATTATTCCTTGTTTATTAAATCTGAGAAAGATGTGTTCTTAGTCTTACTTGTGTATGTGGATGACATTGTCATCACTGGAAACAATGTTGATGAAATTAACAAGTTTAAGAGTTATTTGAGTTCTAAGTTCTTAATCAAAGATCTTGGAAAACTCAAATATTTTTTAGGTATTGAGATTCTTGAATCTGGTTCAGGATTGTGTATGACTCAAAGGAAATATTGTCTTGAGTTATTGAAAGATTTTGGTTTATTAGGTAGTAAACCTTTAAAAACTCCCATTGAACAAAATCTTAGTGTAAAATGTGTTGAAACTAAAGATGACAGATTGCTTGTTGGTATAACTGAGTATCAAAAACTTGTAGGTAAGTTAATTTATCTTACTATTACAAGACCAGATATTTCCTTTGCTGTTAATTGTTTAAGCCAACATATGCATGCTCCTCTTCAATCTCACCTTAATCTTGCTTTACATGTCCTGAGATATCTCAAGTTATCTCCAGGAAAAGGTGTGTTTATTGATAAATGTAATACCCTTAATCTTTATGCATATGTAGATGCAGATTGGGGAAAATGCTTGTCATCTAGAAAATCCATAACTGGTTATTGTGTTTACTTGGGTAATAGTCTTGTTTCTTGGAAAAGTAAGAAACAAGCTACTTTGTCTAGGTCCTCTGCAGAGTCTGAATACAGAGCAATGGCCTCTGTTACTAGTGAAATTATGTGGATTGTTAAGCTATTAGATAATCTGAAAGTAAAATATAGCTTACCTATTGATGTGTTTTGTGATAGTAAACCTGCTATTCAAATAGCAGCTAATCCTGTTTATCATGAGAGAACTAAGCATCTTGAAATTGATTTGCATTTTGTAAGGGAAAAGATTATTGCTGGGTTGATTAAAACCAACAAAGTGTCTTCTGAAGAAAACAATGCTGACATTTTTACAAAAGGTTTAAACTCATCAATGCATAATGTATTTTGTGAAAATTTGAAGTTGGTGGATTTGTTCAAAGGTAAAGATTAAGGGGGAAAGTTTTATGTATCAAGATTGAGGGGGAATGTTAAAATATGGGTTGGTTAGCAATCTTGATACAAATATGTTTTTATATTGTCTAACCAAAATGATTAGTTGTGCAGGATTTGGAGAAAATATTTCTGGAAGGACTAAATATGTCAATCAGGTGTTAAGGATGTCTGGAGGGCTGTTCGTGACTGTTAGAGGAGTTGGAGGGCTAAAGGGGTCATACAGCAGTTCTTTTATGTGTATATATTCTTTATACTTCGTATTAGAAAAATACATATAGTATTCGTATTATTCATCATCGTATCTGTCTTTGTATTAGGGTTAAATCCCTTGTCTTCGTATTACCTTTCTGTTAGTATTTGAATCCATTCTTAAGGATTCTAAGTCTGTAATCAAGGTTATATCATCTTGATATAATCATTCTTGTATTGAACTCATTCTATTAATAATAATAATCATCCGACTAGTGTAAAATAATAAATTCCTTCTTGATCTGTAAAAGTTTTCAAAACCAGTTATATCAAGATTAAACCCAACATTCACCCCCTTAATCTTGATGTCGGTCTTGTTCACCGCAGCATTCACGTTCCCTTTATCTCGAACCATTTCGACCTTTCATGGACACTCGTTCAAAAACAGTAGCTTACACCAAGATGATTAGGTTGTGCACCACCTAATCTTGTCGTTGGTTCTTACTTATTCCTCTTTGCTTCGCGTTTTTGCTTGCGGTCTTTCTTGTGTTTTGTTACGGCCGATCTTCTTTGATAAACTTGCTTCAACACGCTACTTGCAACCTGTTTTTCTTGCTATCTTGCTACTAATGCCGCTACAACCAGACATCTTGCTTCTCTTGCTTCTTGCTCTTGCTATGACGCTTCTCACGCTACTTGCTCTTGCTACACTTGTCACACGGGTTCGATTTCTTTCTTATCTTGCTAAACTTTCCAGCCGCTTGCTGTTATTTTCATATGTGTTAACTTAAACAATGGTTTTGATAACTTTGGTATTTTGATAACTTAGGGTAGATTTGTGGTGCTTAGCTTTGAACCTTGGTATTTTGATAACTTTGGTATTTTGATAACTTAGGGTAGATTTCGCCTTGTTGGTAATGATATAGATTTTAGGTGAATGGCGAGTTCTTAATGCTCGTATTTACTAGTTTAGTTAGAATTCAAGTTTGTTTGTTTGTTGTTATTGTGGTTGTTGTTGTTGATGATGATTTAGTTAGTATAAGACAGGTTCTGTTGTACAGGTTTTGCGGAAAATTGCCCGGGTAAACCTGGGTGGAAATGGGAAAAAACAGGCAGGATCTGGCAAATTTTTTCTAATTCGCGACGACATTAGCGACGACCAGTCGTAGCCGAATATAGTCGAATTTTTTTTTTGACCCGAAAATTAAATAAAAATAAAATCCCAAAAATAATTCGCGACGACATTGTCGTCGCCACCAGCGTCGCCAATAATTTTAAATAATATAGTTTATTAAATAAAAAAATAAATACTATTAAATACAATAATATTCGGCGACGACATTGTCGTCACCAAAGTCGTCGCGCATGTATTTTCGAATTTCTTTTCCTTTTTTTCTTATCAATGTGGGGCCCACATGTACATCGTCGCCAAAAACGTCGCTAAAACGAACAGGACACGAAGTATTGGTGACCAATGTGGTCGTCACCAAAAGTCGTCGAGTATAATGTTGGGCGACGACATTACCTTGGTTGGCGACGACATTAGTCGTGGCCAAAGGCCATATTTGTTGTAGTGAGATATGATTGGCTGCCATTCTTGATCACCAACAGCCTTGCTCCACCGCCTTTGATCACTTTCAATTCCTCTCCATGAAGACTAACCACACATGATTCAACCTTTAGTCACATACATCAGTTTGATAAACTTACTTTCTTTTTGAACTACTTTCATTTGTTCTTCACAGGGTTTCATTTGTGTTGCTATTAGACACATCTTCAATTCTTTTCATCTTGCTTGTTACCTGTTATAACAACAGAGAAATAAAAGAGAAAATAGCATTCTTTCTAGTTCTTTCTCAAACAATTTTCAGCCAACATATTTAGAAACCAGCGGTCTCTATCTTTCTTGCAAGTTGCTCAGTCTACTACGGCTTTAGTCTTCTCACTGGCAGTGGTCAAACTCTCTTTCTTTTGTTACTGCTGGTCACAAGCAACCTGCCTTCCTGGCTGGCTCTGCCTTCTTTCTTCTTTCTTTGTACTGCCCTTCTTCTTTATTTTGTTATTGATTCGTGATTAACCCATGCTGCTGCTTGTTATTTCATGCTTTCCATCACCAAACTTCCTGCTTCTTTCTTTCTTTCTTTCGTTCTTAGATGGATTCAAGACGAACCCTACTTTTTTCCTGCTGCTGCGTCTACTTTCTGCCCTGCCGCGAAAAGCATGTTGTTTCTTTCTCGCCACCGACTCTCAAACCGGCAACCTTCTAACGACCTCACTCTGATACCAAGTGTAGGTTTCAGGCTCAAATATATACACTCACAAACTATAAATATGTATATGTAAAATGTGAATATAAAGAAAATAATATGGGAAAAGGACTTTTACTTTCATTGAACTATTGAGGCTAATACAGCCTTTTCAACTTACAACGTGGACCAACAAAGACAATTAAACTGCTACTTTACTCCTAAATACCCAGTCAAACAATGACCACTTTCTATGACCACATTTTACCCTACGTGCATAAACAAGACCATACTAAATAACTTGCCAAACTTAACTGCACTAGACTCAATACCCATTCTACTTAAAAACTACGGAGTATTAAATAAAAACCAACTATATCAAGATTAAACCCAACAGTCCAATGATTGATTAAAGTTTAAATGTAACCCATTAATTAACTAATTAAACTACATGATATAGCACTTGGAAATCCCTTTATTACTTTGAAATTTATTAACATATCTCTACCACATTCTTTTGTACTCCAAAAGCAATGGAAAAAAGGTACATCAGTTATTGTAATCTGATGATGGAAAAAAGAAGGTTGCTAAGCTTAGCCAATGTCCCCCACCACCCCCCATAAAACATACCTTCATCTCCCTATAGCTAGCTTCCTCACTAAGTAAATATTCTTCACTCCCTTGCGCTGAGAATGAACCCGATGCATATAGATTTGGGGCCGGCAGTGGTAGCAGTGGCTATGTTCATACTATTGTCACCGGGGTTGCTATTCCAGATGCCAGCACGGACCAGGGTGATAGAGTTTGGAAACATGTACACAAGTGCCATAGCCATTCTAATCCATGCTGTTCTGTATTTTTGCATTTATACCATCTTGGTTGTAACTATCGGTATTCATATACATACTTGATCATATATTCCTCCTGCTTTTCATCTTCTTGCTCGATCGTAATACATGTACGTACGTAACTATGTATACACTTACTATCTGCTTTTTTGTCTAATTAAGATACTGATTAGTTTTAATTCAAACATATATTAGTATCTAAGATACTAATATATGTAAGTTACTGCTTGATTATACCTTTTAAAGTATAGTTATGATTATATATGTGAATATGTACGTTATATGTAATCAAATTCATGGTCTTGGTTATATCACGTACACTCTGATAGATTGAATGTACGTGTGTAATCCATATTTAACTCCTTATATCGGCTTTGTTTTTGTCATATATATTATATAAGTGTGATGTACGTGATTGGTACAATTCTATATGAACATAAAAATATACATGAATCTATCAACATTTTTAGATTGTTTGACGTGTGCTTGATATATTATACGTACTTAAATTATTGTAATAAAAAGCACGTACATAATTCACAAATTACAAAAAAGACAGACTCAATATATATATATATATATATATATATATGCCTGCAAGTTAGCCGGTTAGGAGCAAACTTCTTTTAATTAGACATATATAGAGGCCATGACAAGCAGTTATTAGCTCCACATTATGCATGCAGTTTAATTTGTTACTATACGTATTTGATTTTGATTGTAATAATATATATAAGAATTAAGTGACAATATATATATATATATATATATATATATATATATATATATGTTGGCCATTTTATAATATATAGGGTTTGAGTTATATTCGAGCTATGTTCGATCAAGTGACCGAATCGAGTCAAAACTTAAAGTATAGAACTACCAAAATTGACCTTCTTCATAACTTACGTTATTTAATTATAATAAATAATATTACGGTTTCTAGTAGTGAAATATTTGTTTTAATTCATATTTAGCACAATATAAGTTATTTATGAATTCATTTATAAGAAAAATAATGCCCCCAATATATCGTTAATTTGTCATCCTCGCTCTCTTGTAACTTGTCAACAGTAGTTGTAAGAGCAGAAACAACAGCCCGGGAAGCATGCATGATGCATGCTAGCACCCTTAATTGCTTTAGATTAGAGGCCTAGTAGCACTGACCAGTCCGGACTCAAATCTAGACGTACGGCCGGGTGATCAGCCTGTATTGAAAAGTGACCATATTCCTCTGAACTGTTTTTGACCCATGACCCGGCCCGTGTAACCCTATGTTTTTACAAACCTCTATAGCAAATTAAATTTGGTGTCATATTAACTTTAATGGATGGATTGTGATGACGCGGGTTGATGGTGATACTGGCCGTAGTGGGGTTTTGAAGATAAGATCCTTTTTCTCTTTAAAAACACGCTAATCAGAAGCTTCAGGAATTCTTAAAGTAGCTAAGTTAGTTAGTATACACAACTATTATACTATATAATATATTTTAAGGTTTTGGTTTAAATAAAACAAGTATTAAATTAAAACAAATAAAACAATTCTTTTTTTTTAAATCAAAATCACTATGCATCATGAAAATCTCCGTCCATCAGTGTATATACGTGTACTCTATGAATCTTCGTGCATCTATTTTATTATGATCCAATGATCAAGATTTTATTCTATTTGTTTTACTTTAATACTTATTTTACAATAAACAATCCCTATATTTTAAATATGGGGAAAACATATATGCTGCTCCTCCCCCTCACATTCATTTCATCACATGTTGAATTTATAAAAAAATTTTAAAAAACTGTGAGGAGGGAAGCATGTAATAGGCTGCTTCTAGCAGCATATATGTTATGCCCTTTAAATATTCATTCATTTATATAGGATCAAACTATCAAAGTCCGATGTAAAACTTGGGAATACTTTTATACACTGACTTATCACACCGAACCACTTTTACCATTAACCCTTACATTGAAATCACAGTTTATTTATAATGAACTTTAATTATTAATTATATTAATAGTTAGAGAAAAATTCTCATTAATTTATACTTTTTTGTAATCCATCACTAATTTACACTTTTTAGCTTTTTATAAAAGAATAAATCTTACTAAATACTTAATTTAAATATAATTAACACTTTTTAGCTTTTAATGTTTATTAATAAATTAAATTAGTAAAAACATATTTCCACAAAAATAATTCTAAAACTTATAAAAGTTTCAATTAATGATGGTAATATAATACATATAATAATTTATATTTACATCTTAAAAGTTACAAACTATAGTAGTCGGTATATCAACAATATATCAAAAAATATTGTTAACATCTATATTAAAACAAACTTTCACATATTTGTATTAATTAATATTTAATAATCTATCAATTGCATAAAGGTTATCAATTAATTTTTTTTTAAAAATAAAATAATATATATATACAAGGTACATCTCCATTATTAATAATTTAAAGTATTCATAAATTGACTAATTAGGGACTTGACGCATGAACAATTGTATGTTGCAAGGTCTTGATATGCATCAAAAGTGGAAGATAAAAAAAAATACTAAAATAAATTTCATCTACAAAGAACTATTATAAAAGAGAAAATAAAATATATATTTTTTCAGAATTACATTATTTTATTTTAATTTTGATTATAATCTTTACATTTAAGTTACCAAAGTATTTTTCTTATATTTTTAAAATTTAAATTTGTAAGATTTTTCTACTTGCATTTATTTAATAATTCATTTATTTTAAAAATATCATTAAGCGGACTAAATCTAGTTGTATAATATATGCAGCAAAACAAACAGCATTCATTTGTCTAAATCAAAATAAGAACCCCCATCTCCTCAGATCTCATCATAACCCAGGTAATATACTATCATCTTCTCCCCCCAAATTTGTGATCCAATAAATATTATTTGGGTTTTTATTTGTTTTAATGTAGCTACACTGAATCTGTTTGTATGTGTGTTATCAAGTTTGTATCTTTTTTAGTTTTTGTGAACTGGGTTTTGTGCATATAATATTATAATTCATGATTATAAGTCTAAAAATTGATATCAATCATCCAGGTGAGTTAAATGATCATAAAGTTATAAGCTTTGTGACAGAAATTTGATACAAGGATTGAATGGTGCCAATATAGTTATTGATAATTAGTATCAAGACTAAAAGGGCAAAGTTTTGCCACCCAATATGTATTAAAAAGGGCTAATTTGCGACTCGTTTTTACAAAAGACCTTGTTTGCCATTGCACATATTAAGCTGGTGTAATTTTGCCACTCTACTTGTTTAGATTGATGACTAGGCAGCGTGCGTGAGTGGTGTAAAGAAAATTTACGATCTTATAAGACTGTAATTGAATTTAGTTTGTTATGACATTACTTAATCATTTGAGTTATATGAGAAGGCTGCATTCGTGACAAAATGGGTTTATATCGTATATGTTATTGAATAAAAGAGCAGGAGGTTCATCGCCTTAATTATAGTTACTTTTAATATAGTTATTCAAAGATGTAAAGGCTGGAAGTATTGATAAAATGAGTGCATAGTTTATTTTTGACCCGTGAAAATGGTTTTGGGTCATCATTTAGTTTTTGCATTCTAAGTACTTTTGGTTGACTTTCTTCCCATTTGATCCACTAAAAATGGTTTCGGTTCAAAGTATGCTTTTAAAATTCATTTTGGGAATTTTGACCCATTTGACAAGTCAATATAATGCATCATTCTAACTGATCCATTTGCATGTAAAATAGGTTAGAGTGACAACCTCTATTCTATGCAATTTGTTTCCGGGTCAAAACATGTAGCTTTTTGGTATGCAACGATATGAGTCGGGACAAAGTGGTTTCAGGTCACTCCACAGCTTAAAATATCACACAAAATCGTTGTGCTGCATCAAAAGCATTTTGCTAAGCTGTTTATATTTCACTGTGAATATAATTTGTTTATTCAAAGCTAAGGGGCATGATGACCCTTGGATAGAGTACATATAAGCCCCATGCAACTCATCCTGCCAATGTTCACACAAGCTACAACTAAAAGGTTTATAAACACTGCAAGTTTTATAACTACAAATTTCATAAAAAAAAAAAAAAAGAAAAGATAACTATGTATGTTTGATTTATTAAACATGTCACAAATTGGCTAGTTCATGAGTAAATGGGTTAAAAATGCAACCTTTGATTTTTTCACGAAGATATAAAAGCAACACGTATTTATTGATTCAGGTAAATAAAGATACACATATAACTATGTCCTAATGTTGAATTAATAAATAAGGCTTTGGATAAAACATGAGTCAATTTACATTAATAGTATAGTCATCAAGGTAAGAAAGTTGAATGGCAAATTTGCTCCATATTCACGTGTAGTGGCAAATGGGGTTTTTTGAAGAAGTGAGTGACAACTTTGCCTTTTTTATACATGTTGAGCTGCAAATTTACCTTTTTAACCCAACATTAAAGGTGTGTGCTTAGTTGAAAGTTGGTTACGAGCATGAAATTCAAGGTTTTGGGTCTGAACTTAGAGACTCATTTCTATAGACATCCTCCAACTCCAAGACAAGCATGCCTTAAAATATTGAAGTTGTTCAGGTTTTGATTGAGCTTTTGGTCATTGTTTCATATTAGACCTGTACCTTAAGATATGTCCCTTCTTTATATTTAAGATTTTAGGGGTTCCAAAATAGAATGACAACCAGATGCTTATAGTTGTGGGTAATTTAGTAATTTAACAACTAGTATTTTTTTTTTATAGAAATTCGCTACTTCTCCAAATCAGAATCAGAATAAGAATTTGGCTGACAATCTAAACTGTGTATTCACGTACATCCAATATACATTTTGAAGGTTTCTTAGTTTTGAGCATGCTTTTGATTTTTAAACCAATGAGTCATGTATATTTAACCTGCAGGAAGTGAATTCCATCAAAACTGAACTTAATACTGTTGAAGCATAGCATCAAAGTGGGAGTATTCCTGTGCTCTATCGAATATGGTAAGAGAATTCTCTCAAATTTTGTTCTTTTTGTTATCATTACGTTACATTACATGACTTATAGCTCTTGATCATAGTTGCAACTTGTCTTTTAATACCTCTTGATCTTAAAATTCTACATTTAGCGTCTTTGATTTTCTCATAGATTTGTTGTTGACCTACT